>JANIMW010008240.1:58722-71171 GCA_024582635.1 Todiramphus saurophagus | reverse complement strand
GACAAACACCGTCACTCTGAACATCCCCCCGCCCCTTTCCTCCTTCTGCCCCCAGCTTTACATGCTGAGCATGATGTTATATGGTCTGGAATATCCCTTGGGTCAGCTGGGGTCAGCTGTCCTGGCTGTGTCCTCTCTCAAGTTCTTGTGCATCTTCAGCCTACTCATTGGTGGGATGGGGTGAGGAGCAAGAAAGGTTTTGACCCTGTGTGAGCCCTGCTCAGCAGTAACTACACCTCAGCATTACCAACACTGTTTCCGGCACAAATCCAAAGAACAGCCCCATACAAGCTCCTGTGGAGAAAATTAACTCCATCCCAGCCAAAACCAGCACACTGACTTAACTGGCCACTTAGAAGAAATGCTTAACCTAGCTCAATGATGCAAGCTAGAGAGTAGTGCTATAAAGAAAACAGGTCACAAAAAACTTTTTCTTGCTAAAACACTCCTTTTTTTGGAAAGCTCACGTCTGTCCCATAAACAAAGTTCAGTTAAAAAAAAAAAAAGGAATAAAATGTTGCAGAAGAGGCTGAGCTTTGGGGCAAAATAGTAGTTTTGCATCTGGCACTGCATAGGTGTGTCAGTCCTATATATGGAATGAAGTGTAAGCCTTAACTTACTGTAAAATTGGAGCTTTACCAAAAAAACAGAACTTTTCCTGCCTATCTTAGCCACACAGGATAACGGCAGCTTATTGATTTGGCAGCTTTTTCCCTCTTTCCATACTACCACTGGTGGCATCCCAAGTGGAGCCACAACTGACCATCTTTCCAGTAGATGCCAGCCATGTCCCAGGCTTGTCCTGAGCCGGTATGTGGAAATCACAGAGAAGTCTTTCTGAATGAAAGAGTGGGGCATTCGTGGAAAACAGGGATGAGAAAGTATAAGAAAACGGGGCAGGAGCCAGTTGTATCTTCGAGGAGTGTAATGCTCATGCCTATGGTGCTCTCTGTTGGTGTAATTCAGCCTCGTGCTGTGGAGCGACACATCAGCCTTTACAATTAACAGGTCCAAAGCCCCAGGGACTCTGACGAGATGCAATTGTTAATTATCGTTGCAATCTGGTGAATATATAAACCCGATGTAACAAAATTCTTTGGTATAATTACTTGTCATACGGTTCACTGCTCAAGGGATTTAGCAAGCAGTACTGTGCTTTGGTTTAATAAAAAAAAATTAAATAAATAAAAATTCATGTTCACCTGCTGGTCTCGTTGTTGCCTGGCAAAGTGCCAGGCCTCTGCCTCTGATATTTGCTGCTCCTCAGTGTGTCTTAACACTCAGAGGCTTAAAGCTAAAAATTCTGGGAATTAAGAGCCAGGACCTGAGGTGGTTTGGCTTGTTGAAAGCTGCGGGATGACGCGGGAAACACGAGGATGGGTAACCTTTGGGCCGCGTTACTTCAGAGGTAGCTGCGTGGTGTAGTTGTTCAGCGTGCGTTTGTGAGCGTAAACTGATCCTGGTCACCATATGGCAAAGTCCACCGAAAGTATGAACCCAGCTGTTAAATGCATAACCATGGCTGTGTGTTCAAGAGTTTTATACTGCGGCTATTAAGTGGCATCCCCAGCTATTAATCTCTCACTGTTAATCAGCAATAAAAGCGGATTGTGGTGAGCGTCACAGATGCTCGCAATCTGATCTCTTCAGCTTCATACCTGGAGGGAAGACAGCAAGACTAGGATCTTTCTTTCCTTTATCCCCTCCCTCCCAGTTCAACCCAGGACACGTGAAGAGTACTTTGCACCCACTAGTTCTGAACTGGAGTTTGTCACACGTTGAGTGTCAGGTCCTTACCTGTCTGGCCTTGGCAAAGATAGTGGGTTTGAAGGCCTGACTTGCTTTGCAGTTTGGGAAACTCTTCACTTGCGTGATTTATGTATGTATTTATTTAGTTAGTTTTGAATGCCTTCTGTTCCAGATTCATTGCTAGAAAACAGAACATGTAAGTGGACTGAAACTGGAAGTGCCACGCATTAGCCAAAGCAACCATGAAGCTTTTACTCAGTAGGTTATTTCAAAGCACCTATATGATTTTAGATTTAAGTGGTCTTTCTGAGGCCAACAGGGCTACTTTCTTCATTGAGCACTTTGAAGAAGTGGAGGTTTGACTCCCGTGACAAGAACACGACTAGTGTGTCGGTTTGGTTATCCAGACCGAGGACAGTCATGTCTGTCTACTCACTTCTGTTTGCAGCTTTATTTTGTGGTATTTTACACTGCAAACTGTCTGTAGGGAGATGCTTTCTAATGGTACTGATCTTTATGACGACATAAGTTTGTCTTTGGAGTAACTGTGATATTGCAGTGGTACTGATCATCTATCAGCAGTTCTTTGGACTGCTGCTTCAGACACTGCGTTCATGTGCATACCACTCAAAGAATTCATGCTAAGAAGACGTACTGTTCTTCCTCTGCTGGAATCTGGCTTTGCATTAGCTTAGGAGTGTAAAAGGTACTTGAGTCTTAATGTATAAACATCCTGTAAAAAGGAAATGGGATACTCGTTGCTCCTCTTTTGAAACTCAGTTTGGGAAATGTTACTTGCTCGGCTTCTTCAAATAAACTCCTGATGTCCTTTGGGACAGCTCTGCTGTCCTCCATCATCCAGCAGCCCTGTAACGCGGTCAGGAGGCACTTGAAGAGCACGAGGGCAGTGGAAAGTGTTAGATTTGTCCCCATTCTTGCTTTGCTGAAGTTAATGCCCTTTGATTTCTCTTTCAAAAGCATCCAGTGCACCACACGTAAAGCTGCAGCTCCTTTATTATTAATCCACAGAATAAATTTTCATCTGGTTTATTAGTATCGCTTTGCTAAGAAGCCTGCTTCCGTGTGCGTTAAATCCTAGTTCTGTATTTGAATGGTTATTTGTATAAGGTGGGATTTTGAAGTAATTGAGTGCTAAATGATCACAAAAATTTAACTCCCTAAAAAATTCTTCTGGGTTCCTCGATCTCCCAAAAGAGAGAGAAGAGCACCTTGCAAGAGAGTGTCGCTCTGTCCAAGGTGGTTGTCTGCAGAGGGTTGAAAGGGAAGAAGAGCTGGGAAAGGAAAACCTGATCACGTCCCGTGGCAGTGCTTCCCATAGCGGTAACAGATCGGCAGAGATGGGTGAGACCTGGACCCTGGAGGGAGAGAGAGGTGGTAGCTGCGTTTGGGGATTCTGTGCAAGACGTTTGTCATTGGAAAAATGGAGGTATTTAGTGCTTCCACGGCTTCATTTAATTGTAAGGTTATCTTAATGAATTTATGCTTTCTGGTGCTCTTTTACCACCTTGACTCTTCCTCTTGCTGCTCTTCTGAGGAAGCCAATACGAGTGTGGATGGCCAAACAGTCTGAACGTGTCTCGGAGTGTATTCCTTTGCTTAAATACCCAACAGCATTCCCTTAAGCCTGGCCCAGGGGAGTTCTGTTCATTCCAGCAGTGTTTGGTGTCCAGGGCACGGAGTCATTACACAGAGTACTGGGTCTGGTTTGTGCTTTTTCCCTAGCCTTCAGAGTACTAAAAACTTTCAGTGGACAAGGAGTAAACCATAATATTTTATTTGAGCTTGTTGTTTATACATGTTTGATACACTGGTGTCAGAGACAGTTATTTGCGGTTGCTGTTTCTGGAATGAGTGGCTTGAAGAAAAGCTGAGCAGTCTGCAGGAAACACAAGCATCTCGGGAGCTCCAGGAGTACCGCCACTATAACCTAACCTAACCCGGCTGGCTGAAAAATGTGGTTTCCTGTCTTCATTTGAAAAAGTGTTTTTCAGGCTTACTGACATGCATCCTCCAAATTCAATTTTCATAAATATTTCATCTTTTTCTTATGCTCAATTTAATCTATCAAAGCCACACAGTGCAGGAGACATCTGGGATTGTGCTTAAGCAGCTGTGTTTCATTTGCAGGAGGTTTCTAGCAAATTTCTCCTTCTTGCCAACCACGGAGTGTCTTGGTGGCTGTGCAGTAGCACTGGGATATTCAGCATAAGTGACATAGCTTCAGAAACAAATGGGCTTAGTTTCTTTCATTACGTGGGTTAGATACCATCTAAGCCTTTTGATGGACAGCTCTGTTTTGCGTCTGGTCAGCCTAAGCCATAGGAGAATGATCTCCCCGCCCTCTTTTTTTTTTTCTAAGGTAAAAAGGCAGGAGTAGCACTGATGGGGGTTTTTTGTTTTCTTGGTTGGTTTTCGTTGCGTTTTTTTTTTTTTTATCAGCCGTGAATGAAGAACTTAAACATGCCCGGTTTGCTGTCGTGCAGGTTCACTCTGTACAGAAGTTGCCCTGATTCTTGCTAACCGTGGCAACTTCTATACAAAGCGAAGCTTCACAGCCGCCAGCTAGATTTGCCTTTAACAAAAAAGTGCACAAAAGTTATGTACTGAAAGGTAGTGATTAACAATCCTAGTCCACAGTTACATAGTGATCAAGCCGCATACCGATTAAATTAATTATTAAATACACTGTGTAATCTGAGTGCATATTGATTAGATCAGCATGACATTATACTAACCTCTTTTCTATTGTGGCTAACGAATGAAAACTCAGTATTTTACTGAAGTAGTTAAATATGTGCTATTTAAATAAAGGCCATGGAGGAGCCTTATTGAATGAACGATAGTGGCCTGTGGGAAGTCCCCATCTGCAAATACAGATGAGGAAATAACATCACCACCTTCTGAATCTGTCATTACCAACTTCGGTTTTGCAAATAGGTTTAGGCTTCATGAGCGTTCTTTCAAACTGGTTTTCAAAGAGCTTGGGACATCTTATAACCTCTTACTGTTTGTTAAACGTGGTTTTCACTTTGTTCTCTTAGCCGTTCATTTGTTAGCAACTGCCTGAAGATGTACCTCGTGTCTTATTTTTGTTGCCTTGTAAGTTGGGAAATAAATAAATATATACCTGAAGGCATCGGGAAAAAGAAGGAAGGTAAACAATTGTGTGCAGTAATTATGGGGTTTGTAAAATTTTATACTTGATTCTGACCAAAGCAGTTGTTATTACCATTTCTTCCCTTTAAAAAAAAAAAGGGAGACAGGAAAAAATATCCAGCTATAGCTACAATAAAGGAAATTTAGAAGTGTTTCTTACTGCAAATAGATAGCACAGTTGTAGTAGGCGGTGAGGATTAATCTGTCTAGGGAGAGGCTTGTTCACATGGGGCAGATTTGGGTGTGGAATTGCTGCTCTCTATGAAATAGAGATGCTGGTATGGGTGATGGTTCCTCTTTGGTGCAGTGACTGTATTAAATGTACATAAATTGGCATTTCTCTTAGATTACTATCTCCGTGCAAACTCCAATATAGAAGTGTAGTTACATTCTGATAGTTTTACTGGTCAATTCCCTTTAAAACAAGGTTCTCCAAAATGTTTGGGATTGATCCGATACCTTCAATACCAGTCAGTGGTACCTGAGACTGTCACTGTGGGTGGTTATTAATGTATCGTGTGGTGGTTTGGCTTTTAAGGCTTTTTTTTTTTAATACTTTCCTTTGGCTGACTGTTCTCTGGAATGGAGGAGATGTTCTGCTTTATACAACCCAAGTGGGATTTGATCTGGAATATTTACTGTCATTGTACGTTGGCATTTTATTTCTAAATGTAATATTGTTAACTTTTTCATAAATCACTCAGAAATTCTTCTCTGGGGAGGGGAAGAAAAGCCCTGGACTCCTTTGAGCTCTGTGGACGTGCGCTTGAGTCATGTGCGTGATTTGTTTAATAGCAAAATAGTACCACCAAAGAAGAGCAAACTACATCTCATAAACAAATAAAATGGAATGCCGCTAAGTTATGGAGGCGCGTAAAGTGCCTGGGCAGCCGTTTATGTAAAAACCTTATCTCATCTTATCTCATCTCTGTAATCAAGTTTCTTTCAGCCCTGGGAAGGGGCTGCCAAACATGTTTTCCTTGAAACCGAACTAGTATCCCACCACCAAAATATGTGGTAAAATCAGCTTTAATGGTATATCCTTCCTTTTGTAACAAGTATTTTATGTTTATTTTGGGCAACAGAGAAATAAAGACTTAGCTGATATAAAACGAAGGGAAAATAAATTCAGTCTCTAAACCACGTTGTTTTTAATAGGTGAAGAAGCTCCAGCATATTTTTGTTTTGCAGAGTGCTCTGCGTGTTTAGAGAGCGAGGAGGGAACGTCATCCGTAGCTTTACAACCATGGGCACCAGCACCCGCTAAGAACAAATGCTTCCACCCGTTTGTTTTCATGGCCTGCCACTAAGATGCCGTGGCAGCTTCTGGGGGAGCACCTTGGTGTTTTCAGGGGGTGTTCCCTTGGGAAAGGGCTGCGGCCCTGCCGTGGGTGTGCTGGCGAGCGGCTGGCGAGTAGAGCAAATGAGAACTGATGGAATTATGTTGTTACACGGGTCTAAAAGATGGATAGAAATTTGTGCGTCTGAAGCTGCTGGCCAAAATGAGGAGATTTTTCTTAGGGTGCGACAACGTTAATGAGTTTTTATCTTCAGTGTTTGTCAGCGTGCTGTTTCTTCTAGCGTGTGGATGATATCAGGGGGAAAATAAGTCATAAGCAGAGTGAAAAAGAGACATTAAATGCACCACTGCTACTATTTAGTATATATATTAAAAGAAGCCTTTCTTTTTTCTTTCTTCCCACCCCCCCCCATCCAATTATCTTTTTCTCTTTGGTATTGTTTAGCTAGTAACAGAAAAGAGGACCTTACTGAAGGGAATAATACAGCTCAGTTGTCTGACTAGGCAATTTTGTGTTCAGTCCACTAATGACCTTTCAAAGATATAAAATCAGAGTGGGAGTTTTAAGTCTTAAATTCACTTTGCAGCTTTGTAGTGTAATCCCATCTAGATGCACATCTGATTTATGGATCCAGATCCACAGTAGTTCTGCAGTTGAACCAGGTTCAACTGATTTCAGTGGGAATTAGGCACAAAGATACCTTTGTGAACCTAGTCTGCTCTCTTGTTTCACCTTCTCTCCTGCAAAATGGAAATGATAATGCAGTCTGCCTCCATGGAGCTGTTTATGAGAGACATTAATTGGGAGCAGCTGTCTCCACTGGTGACAAAGGCCAAAGAAATATTTGTAGATATGTATATAAACAGCAACAGACTGTTGCTATTCCATATGCTGGACCAAATGGCTTTCAAAATCTGAGCGGTCCTGTGGCAACCCACATAAGCAGTGAGCTCATTTCATGTTACATGCCCATTGTTTTAATCAAGGCAGCTTAATCTAAAATGCCGTCACCTAAATTTCCCTTGCAGAATGGCAAGAAGAGTCCTGTCATTCATTCAGTTCCCTGTCTCACAGAGAGGATCTTCACTCATGTAGTGAAGGCAACCGTGGTTTGGCCTCGTCACAACTGTAGGAGGGATGTGGTGGAGGAAAGGTGTCTGTCCCCACCTCAGCACTCCAAACTGAAGCTGTTAATTTGGTCTCCTGCCTGATCTGGACCAAAGAAGTTAACCAAGCACTTAATGCGTTCAAGCTACTACACTCTAAGGAGAGTAACGTAACATTTGGATGTGGATCTAAAATGATGGCGGGTCTGTAAATACTGCCCAGTGTACAGTGAAGTTCTCGCTTCACGGCACACAAGCACAAAACTGGGTGAAAACGCCCGTACTAGTGTTGCATCCGAAATGTCTGCACTTGTGTTGCCCATGCAACCTTTGTTTGACCTCTGTGCGTATGCATTACTATGCAGTCTTTAATTGCATGATAACAGATTGGCTTTTCTATTGGACCCCTGCTTGCTTCAGCCCAGAGGATGGGCAGCAGTTGCTTAATGAGTCCCTATTCAGTATTTTCTTTTAGTTGCATTGTTCAATGTGTGACCATCACCTTATTTACTGCATGCTATTCAAACCCTGCTGAGGCCGTAATTATTCATTTCCTTGTGGGGTTTTTTTTTGTTTTGTTTTTGCGTTGGTTTGAGGGTTTTTTTTCTGAGACACCCATCATTATAGTATCCGAATGTTCATTAACTTCAGCGTAGTTTCACAAATCTCTGTGGATAGACAAAGAGATATCTGTCCCCCCTCCTTTGCAGACGGAGCATCGAGGCAGAGGACAGCTCGGGCTAGATGGTGACACTCAGGCTGGGGTTTCACATTTGGGTCAGAACAGCCTAACTTAGTATGTGAGCAGCAGTGTGTAGCCCCTTGATGTTGGCCCTGCTCTCTGCTTGCCTGTGGCACTCAGGCAGCTGCGTGGTGGAGCGGATCATCGATGTAACTGCGGAATAACCCCAAAGTCAAAACAGAAGGAAAACCAGTTCTTTTTCTGGCCTGTCTCTCTCAGTGGAAGCATGTTCTGGCATTGACTAAATCCACTTGTGAAGTCACACTGGCGTTTTGCCATGGGCTTGGTTTGAGGCTTGATCCTTTGGGGCTTAAGCTAAAGCATGGCCTTCCTGATGTCAGTGGTACTTAGGAGTGTTCAGTGTGCCTGCTGATCAGACCCTAGGTTCTCTGATTTATCCGGTAGAAAAGTGGAGCAAAGAACCGGGCATTGCCTGAGAAAAGAGATGCTTAGATGTTTGTGCTGGCTTCACACCCAGGGAGTGTGGGGAGAAATAGTTTGTGGCAGAGTAGTTAGCTACATTACTCAGAGGTCATTGCTTCTCTTCTTTGTTTTTTAAACATTTTTTTTTTTCCCCCTACTCGTGGTTATTTACCTTACCTACCTTTTAAGTTTCTATCAAAAGCTGAAACAGGATTTTATAGACAACAGTAAGTATCCTTTATTAAACAAACCTGCGGAAGTAACGCTAATTCAACAGCCTCCAAAGGAGGTGGGTGGGTAAGCTGATGATTTTAAGTGTGCTTTTAGCATATCGTGGGTTTATAGGTGATGGTTTAGACTTGGAAAAAAAGCAAATGGAAAACTGGGGTCCTGTCACGTAGCTCACACACCCACTGTGCCAACGTGTGATGCAGCGTGATGGCCGCGCATATCCACTCCCCAGAACTTCTCCCTTCAGTGGACAGAGTAACTGGTACAAATAACGGGTTACAAATCTCCGTGTGTCTAGCACTTGGAAGGGACAGGACGTTTTGCCAGGGCCTTGCAGGAAAGATTTTTTTTCCACCGAGGAGCAATGAGATTCAGCAAACTGAAGTGCCACGCTAAGCTACTGAGAAGCATTCGGTGACTCTCGCTCCCAATTGTCCCCAGCCTGTTCCCCTCCTTGAGCAAGTTTGTATAGTTCCCACTGCCCTGCTTTCTTGAGCTCACTTCTGCTTGTCAGGATTACCTGGTTTGCCCCCAGTGCCTTTTTTCCCCTCAACTTTTCAGTCCAGCTCAGTCTGTTTTCTCCACCCATTCTGACTCCTCATCAGATCAGCTTGTGTTTCCAAGTAGTGGGGTGAACGATGCTGCATCATCTGCTGTGCTGTTGTGCAGCCTGCTGTAGCCCTGGGCAGGCAGGAACCAAGGCTGCTGGAAAAGTCCTGCTGAGCTGGATATTCCCTTTGGAGGTGGCCTTGTCAGGAAATACAACTCTTCCGGTCCCTAGCGTCTGAATTATTCCAGCCTGGGGAGGTTTACTTGGTCAAGGTAGGTTGGATTTTTGAAGGAAGAGCAACAAATGCACGCCTAGTGCAATACTCATCTTTACTCATGAGTAAAGATTTTGTTTAAGAATAGGTTAATACAACTGCTTTGCGGAATCAACGGTAACTCTTCAAATTATATTTACTACAGGGCTGTAATATTGAAATAAGCTTGAAAGTCGCTAGGTCTGTGCGCCACTGGTAAGAATATAGGTCTCTAAAGGCAAAAATCAATCCATGAACACTTTGAATGATTTTTATTTTTTTTTCCCTTGGGCTCACATTGTGTCAGTATTGTAGGAATAATGAAAATCAAAGCTCACGGCAATGTGTGCATCCAAGATCTGAATTTCAGTTTAAATGAACATAGTTTTTTTTTCTCTTTTTGGAAGTGTTTCAAATAATGCTCAGTGTAGCACTGGAATGGTTTTTGCTTTGTAGACTTTGGAGCATGGTTCGCTGCTCGGTTTATATCCATAGCGCCCTCCACGCCATTCAGTTTGACAGAAGGGAGGAGCTCAGTATCTCACAGGATCGGATTAATACTTGGATGGTTTTCATATCCCTATAACGCCTAATGCCACCTGGCAGAGATTTTTTACGTTTATATATATTATAGAATAGAAAAAGCAGTTTCTGCTACTGTTAACAGTCAGCTGTTGGGTGTTTTAGCTCTGCTGTTCACAGGGAGTTGGGGGTGTTTGTGCTTCTCTGCCACTTTCATCCCTTGATTCTAGGAAAGGAATTCTTTACTTAAGCAAAACATGGCCTTTTCCTGTCAGCAGCTGGGAGAATGAGGATTAAGTTCTCTAAACAAAGCTCAGTGCCCGTGTCAGGTCTCTCTTTTCAGAGGGTCTCCAAAGTCATAATAATCAAAAGACAGGTTTCAGGCGAAGCATTCCTCCAAAACACCTGCAGCTGCTTCCCGAAGGACAAAGCTGAACGTGGCATCCTTGCAGTGTATCGTGCTCCTGTGGGATGTCTGGGGCTGCCTCTTTGGAAATCTCCGCTGAAACTCGGTGGGCACAGACTGCAAAGAAATTAAAGTCATTTCTGCAGTGTTGTGAGCATTTGCTGTCTGTTCCCTTAAGCCCCTTGAGGAGAGATGTGAAGGAACTATTTGAAATAGAATTTTTCCTCTGATTTTTGAAACATTCTTTTGCCTGTTAGGGATCTGAGCTATGCGTAGGGCATTACTGTTGGTAGCATAGAAGTGGGATTGCCTGGCAGCTTCAGTCCAGCACAGCTGACTGGTTTTACCACACTCTCCATGTCCTTTTTTCTGCGTGGCCCTTGTTGATTTGGCTGTGTTATCTTCACGCCACACCAAAAATACTGCTTTCCACCTCCCCCTGTGTATTAACAGTTCAGTTGCATGTGCCTACGTGGCGGTTCTGTGCTAAATACAAGGTTCTCCAGCAGAGTGTAAAGAATGAGCTTTTTGGAAAGCAAAATTACACTGCTCTGACAACCAAAATCCCAACTGGCAGAAGCTACCGTTCGCAAGAGATGTTGAGTGGGGGAAAACACAGTAAACTGCATTGTTGTTACAGCTTCAGTTTGGCTCTTTTGAAAAGTCAAGGCAATTTATAAACTAAGTTTGTATTTCAAAGTATTGATCGGTCTTTTGGAAAAAAAATTAAAATATTGTACTGATGAAACGCAACATCTTCTGAGGGCAATTGCATTTAACAATTAAAGGTCTGAAAATAAATGTGATATGGATTATTTTACTTGAAAAAGACATTTTCTTGCCTTCATTAAAAGTAATCTCAGAGGAAATTAGGAAGCTCGGGTAGAGTCCCAGAGCAGTTTATAATGTTGCTTTCTTCCTCTGAAATTAAGCTATCATGAGCAAAGAAACATACTGCAGAGTCAGGTCCCGTGTGTAATAAAAATATATTTTAATTTACCTGAGAGCTTGCTGCAAATTCTGAGTCTCCAGGGTCAAAAAAAAAAAGAGCAAAATACTGTAGTCTCACTATTTCCAAAGCTTCAGTGTCTCTTCCAAAGAATTTTCCCCTGAGCTCCTTAACATTTCTTCAGCTGCTGCTTTCCTTTTTTTTTCTTCTTTTCTTCTCTCTGGTGATAATAATCTGGATTTCAGGCTGTCACCAAGGCTAATACTGTAACTGATCCAAGCTCTGTTCGTATTCAGACGTGGACACAATAATGGAAACAATATGGAACAATATTGTTGGAATCTTAGTTCCAATAATGGAATTATCTTGGTAAGAGCTTGGTGGAGGATGGATCTTTTGGCTTGATGGACAACTAATGGTAATACAGTCACCATAATATGTATTTATGAGCATTGCATTGAAACATTTTGGTTTTAGATTATTTTCTCTTTTGTCCATTAGGCCAAGTGAGAATTTCAATTTTATGCAATTAAAAAAAAAAGTGCATTAAACCAGATTTTATGTTCAAAAATTAGGAGGTTTGGATTCAGTTTTTTGAGATGAAGTTGCAGCGTGAGAGAAAGTAAATCTGGAATAAAGTTTGAGCTGTCCAGGCTGTCTGTCCACTTGAAGGCACGTAGAACTTTACCTAAGCCATTTCTGACAACTGTTTATCTAATCAGTCTCTAAACCTTTGGGAAGAGAGGTTTATTCTTGTACCTCTGTAGACAGTCTATTCCCATTCTTAGTCAGGCTTTCAATCAGAACTAGATTTTCTGATTGTCTGAGATCTTAGTGTTAAAATTTCAGCCTTTATTTCCCATCCTGTGCAAGTGCACATGGAACAAGAGTACGTCTCATCTCTCTTTGCAGAGACCTTTTACTTATTTCAGAGCTGTTACGGTGTGCCCCTTGTCTCTAGACTAAACAAACCTCGCGTTTTTAATCTTTCTGCGTAATTTTCTCCTTTCAAATTTGTAAGGGTGCTTGCTGTGCCTTTT
>JANIMW010008240.1:0-57911 GCA_024582635.1 Todiramphus saurophagus | reverse complement strand
TTCACTGGGGTGGGCGGCTTTTTTTGTTTTTTTTTTTTTTTTTTTTTTTTTTTTAGTTTTTTGAAAGTGGATAAAATAATCTGCAGTTGCTTTAGCAGTCTCGTTGCCATTGGTAGAGGACTGGAAATGTGAGTTTCCACCAGTCCTGGGATGTACCACTAGATCTGGCTGTTTAAGTGCATCTTTGTTATGAAATAGTTGTGCTGGGTGTTATATTTTGAGTGAATGTATGTATACACACAGAGTAGAAAAACAAACAAACCACACCTGAAGTAGTGCGGAGCTGGCCAGAGATCTTGTTAGCAATCCAGGCACAATGGACTGGTGTATTCTGAGTGCTGGCAGGGGAGGGAGTGGGGATGGGAGACTGGGGAGAAACCATCCTGCTGCTTGTGCTGCCAGGGGATGGGAAGTGTTTGTATCAGGGGCTGGGACCACTGGTGCTTCTGCTCTGGTCGAGCTCTCTGCCCCGTTCCTGTGTGAGCAGCCCCAGCAAGCCTGGCTGCCAGGCAGGCACAGGTCTGATGCCTCACTGCTTCCACCGTCAATGTGCTGCTTCAGTCCCAAAGAAGTTCCCTGCAGACCTTTACTGCTGAACCAGCAGTCCCCTTGAGGGGAAGTATCAGTGAATTTTTTCTAAAAGGCAGGATATACTCAGCTGTGGAGGGAAGAGCGGGTTGGGAAGGAGACTGGGTGGTTCATCCAAACCTCAGCATTCACTTAAACTGCTCAAAATGTGGAACAAGTATGAACTTCAGCACTGATGCCTTCCTGACCTCATGGGTAGTGTGAAGGGATGCCTTATTTGCTGTCTTATTTGTAACCGCCTCAAATGCTGGAGGTAGCAGCTTGAACTGTAAAACCCATGAAGAACATCATCGCATCAAGATAAGCACATCCTAAATATTTGGTCAGATGGGTTTTCATTTACCTGGGAGTGTTCAGTGCTCAGCTGTGGGGAGAGAGCACTCTGTTAGCAACTGCCTCTGCAGCAGAGGAGTCCTCTGGCAGCCGAACCCCCACAGCAGGAGTGGCTGCTCTCTGCTGTGCATTCCTGGAGTCGGGTGCTGCTGCCACAGCCCCGTTCTGCTCGGGAAGTACTGCCCCCACCCCCGGCACGGAGGGAGGCTGCTGTCTTGCAGGACCTGGAGAGGAATCGGTGCCGTTGCTGCTTCCTGTCATCCACAATTTCACCCGTCAGTATTCTCGCTAACCTTTTCAAATCGTACCAAGAATATGTGATTGACATCTGAAACAACACATTTGTTCCTAGCGGCGAAGACTAGACTCAGAGTAACTTATTGTAAAGCTCTGCTTCCACCAGACAGCAATCCATATTGAAGCTTATTAAAGTCATGTGTTCAATTTTTTCATAATTGCCCCCATTCAAACCATGGCAGGCAGCCAATAAAGCACTAAGTGGAAGTTTCTGTCGGTCCACCTGTCTTTCTGCAGCTAACAAAGTGTGCCGTTTTTTGTCTCGTAGACGTTACACAATTCATTGTCAGAGGAACTTGTTATATATAGACTTAAAATAAATTAGTTCGAGACGAGGCCGAAGCCATTCGACTACACTTCTTTGTACAACGAGTCATGTATTTGTTATACACAGTGACACATTAATACTTTGTTTGGGTGGAGAGCTTATTCTTGAACAAGGACAGGCAATTCTTATTCTTGGCCGTATTCGTCTGTTAAATGTCCTAATTAAAGAGGATGGCATCCTGAGCAGCATGGGTTTCAGCAAGAGCCCCCACCAGTCTGGACGACGGTCTGTGCTACTTTGGTTCATCAGTTAGCTGGAAGCTCTTCCCCTGCAAGGGTTGCTGTGTTTTCAGGCCTTTTCCCTCTGCTAAAGCCCGACTCACAGCTGTAGTTTCCTTTTGCTACGCTGCAAACCATAGGAAGACATGATTACCTCATGTTACCCCACTTGGAAAAGTGAGAATTGTACAAACCTCTAGGAAAGAAAAGGGTTTTTGAAGTTTACTACTCCTTATCTCTGTGAACAACAGGTACACAGTTTATCAAACCTGTAATTAACTCGCAGTTGGAAATGCCTCCCGGATCAGAAACTCGACTCCAGGAGAAGCAACACTGGCAAAGTGAAGGAAAAAACCCAAGATCTCCTGCTTTCTATCAGACCAATTCATCTTGAAAATTTTCTTTGCCTGTGAGGAGATTGGCAAAGACAGCTGTTGCTTCATCCTGGAAAATGGCCCAAAAAAGGTCTGCAAAAGAAGATCTTGCAGTGGTTTTTATTCTAAGCAGTAAGTTTAGCGGCAGGGTTCTGGATTTGCTTCTATTTCTGCCGTAAAACTCAGGTGTGCTGGCACACGTTCATCCAAGGAAATGAGCAAGCCAGCAACTTTGCTTGCTGGTCGTTAGCCGTGAAACACTTCTGGATAAGCTAAGATCATTCTTCAGCTGAGTGATCTCAGAATAAGACTGACGCTTTAATTTTGGTGATACCCAAGCTTGTCAGCACGTGATTTCCTTGTCCAGCCGGTTTATGAGCAGCAAAGTATCATGTCTGGTCAGGCCTGAAGGGGAATAAAACCTAGTCTCCCTTGGATCAACTTCAGACTGCCCTGATTGCTGTTGCAGAGAACCTCTCACTTTTATAAACTGCTCCCCTGGAAGGCTTTTCTGGTTCGTTTTCCCTGTTCACCTTCCACAGAAAATGTTGACAGAAGCTTCTCTCCGCAGACTCTTGCCCTTCTTTAGGTCTTTATGTGAAGACTCTTCAGCAAAGTTCATTTTTGTAATAATTCAGTTCAGATACAAGGGTCCAATTTGCCTTCCTTTATGTATGGCCAGCTCTTTGTTGTTGGTGGTCAAGGTAGGAAAAGGGGAAGAGGAAGGGAAGGGTGTCAGAGAGGTTGCCAGTGGTTAAGTTCTTGCTAAGACTGGGCGTGTGGCTTCTGTCAGCTGACTGGGCATATGACTTGTCCTTGGGCTAATAGGTTTTCTGGTTCTAGATGTTTTTACAGGCTGGATTACCTTCTGTGACCTCTTTTTCCAGGGTGAACATAAATGTGATTCAGACAACGTTGGACTTAATCAGGATTAGCTCCTTTGTTGATTTTGCTTGGAAGGATGACTGAGGGGACTGTCTAGCGTTCAGTAGATGGAACAAAACACTGCGAGCTAAATGCACACACAGACACTCTTCTGAGCAATGAAGAAACTTGTTTGTTACTCAGATCTGCAGTGAGCACATTCATGTAGCACGTAGAAGAGAATGAGACGCAGTCTTCTATCTCTGCCCGTGCAAAGACATTCCCGCTCCCTGGGGAGATCTGCTTCTCAATATATGCACGTTAATTGCTTTGGAAAGGTGGAGAAAAGCTCATCTTGATGATCTTTTAAATAATTTGAAGACTCTTCTAAATGCACTTAGTAAACACTAAGGTCTCTTCAGCCTTTTCAGGAACTGGAGAATGAACTCACCAGAGCAGTGTAAAGGGGCCTTAGCAGTGTGTCTGATTTTAACCGAACAAGGATTTGCTTGGCTAGGGATTCGGTTTGTTTTCCGTACCGCTGCGCTGTTGGGTTCTTTCACCACAACAATGCTTGCTAGGATTGCTGTGTTGTTTTATCCCTTCTGAAGGAAATGCCAGAGCTTTGAGTTTCACTTTCAGCACCTCCTGAAATATGTTTCACTGTTTCTGTACGCTTAATGTGTCTGTTTGCAAATGCACCCATCAGCAGCTGTTCAGCCTGTGAGAACGGGCACTGGGCTTTTCGCTTGACGGCTGCACTTCTGTCAGCGTGTCGGAGGCTGGGACCAGAGCTGGAGTCTCTTTTGAAAAGATACAGCAGGGACATGCACAACAATTTAAAGCTCAACTGGTTAGATTCAGAAGTTTCTTACCCCAAACTATCATTTGTTTAAACTCTTTTTTTTTAGAACGATAAAGTGAAAGATTGGATTTATTGTACAAAATCCCGGAAAAGAGCTGCATTTTGTCCACCTCATACATGAGTAATCCCAGGGTATTGTGAGAAACAAAAGGCAGGGTTTTGACTGAGTGGATTTTAGCTCTCCACAGTCCATCTCTTCCTTCTGTTAATGAATAAAGGTGAACTTCTGGGTGACAGAAAGGTGGTAACGGAGAAAGAATTCAAATAGCCATTTTGCCTCTGATCTGTAGAGCATGGAAGTAAATCCTGCCGCCAAACACACCAAACTAACTCCCCAAGTGAAAAATCTGAGCCATTCTTTTCTGCTTCTTCAGTGCCGTTTTTCACACAGTTGGCAACATGAAGTTGAAGTAGAGATGGAATTATTTTTCGAAAGCAGCAGCGCTTTCAGGGTGAGCAGGTTTCATTTATGATGCTATTATAGCGAGCATTGTACTTACCCCCGTTTTCAGGTTATAACTTTCACTTCAAGCTATCTGTCGGGGTGAACATCCAAGCTGCTGAATGAAGAGGTGTTCTTTTGGCAATGTTTAAATCTCATTCTGCTAAGATTTGCTTCAATCTTCTCATATTATTTTGTGGGGAACAACATTCATACAGTCACTTCCCAGCAGGACATAGTAATGCAAGTACAGATCTCTTCAGAGAATAAATACTATTCCTTAATTTGGTTCCATTTTCAGGGGTAAGCATTTATGAAAAATAATATATTGAACAGTGCAAACCTATACATTCCCTTAGGTTTCATTGCAGCAGTAGTCACTACAGTCAGTAGCAATAGGAAATTTCTAATTAACTCTTTCATCATTTTCCTTAATTTGTCTCCTAGCAGGCTGGAAAGTGATGTGGTTGATAGAGCTGATTGTAAAAGTTAAGACCATTGGAAAGCACAGATCCGGCAGAAAAATGGCCTGGTTTTGGCCCAAAGTATTCACAGATTTCAGTTATGCTTGACTGATGTTTTCAACTAAATAAAAGTTGGATTTCTGAAAATGAGCACAACTCGGTAAAATGTAAATATTTTCCTTTCAAAGTAATATGTCTGTGTAAACATCAACCGAGCTCTGAGCAACGAAACCAAAAACTGTAATTATTTCGAGAAGTGGTAAATAATCTAGAAAAGAAACGAAATCCTTTGGGCTGAACAGTATGCATTCAAAGCATATTTGCAGGTCGTCTGAGACGTTAGTGGAGGAAGCTTCCTTAGGTTATGTAAGCTTATTTCCAATTTTCTTTTCAGTTTAGTCACCAAATTTGAAAACTTCCTTATGTGTTCATCCTCAAGTTTGGGCGCTCCTGTTTCATTTTTAAAAGCACCACCAACAACGGCTCAAAAAAACAATGACAAAAAGACAGGCCATCCAGGATGAGATACTACGGAGGTGGGAGAACAAGGTAGATCTATATACAAAGCACTCAGCGTGTATGTGGAACCAGACCGTGACAATTTTGACTGACTGCTTTTCAAGGTTGCCTTCGTATTTCCATACCAGCTCCTCTGTGCAAGTGTCTTCTCTCACCTGTATGGCAGCGCCCCTGGTGACACCGGGCTCTTTGGGGAAAATGCACTTGCTGTGCCACTGTTCAAAGCTATTTTCAAGTTAAACACAGCATCTCCCGTGCTAGAGATGCAGATCACTTCATGTCTCTCCTCAGCCAGAAACTCTCAGGCATCTCCTTCAGTGAGCACCCTGCGGGAGCGGGGAACACTTGCCTTATAAACAAACACAGCCCAGGGAAGCCGGCCTGACGGCTTGCAAAAATAACCTACATGGAGGCAGGGTGAATAGTTTACATCTCCTTCAGCCTCTGTCTTGTGTCACGGAGCTGCTGGTTGAGACGAGCAAATCTGCTCTGGCCCAAAACACGCATCTTTGGAATGGGAGACCGGAGAGGTCGTGCTTTAGATGGCGTTTTCCTTGTGGGGAAAAAAAGATTTTTACCGATGTCCTGTGGACCCCAGCCGACCAAAGAGCATCGCTGCAGCTGGTTTTGGCAACAGCCGCCAGAATAATACGTGAGGTTTGAGCGTTTCAGATACTGTGTCCTATTTTAATTTGCAAAGCATAAACAGGAGTTGGAGCCGTTTGCTTCGAATTCTTGTCTTTATGAACCACAAAGCGTAAGAAGTGAAGAGTGTATCCAGACCATGGGAGTACAGTGTATGTCACTTCTTCACTGCCTGAATGGTAGCTGTCTACCCAGGGTCCACAGAGGTTGAAAGATGCTTTAGAAACATTGAGGCATTTTGGAAAGATGGGCCCAGAAGAGGAGTCTTTGTATCTGAAATATGCGTCTGAGTTATGTGGGGGGAAACTTTGGTGACTAGGTTTTGATAGCTAAAATGAGAGGAGACCTACACTAAATGTGCCAAACTTCATTTTTCCTTTGCTTACAGCTTAAATCAGATATAAATCTGATCTCTGGGGGTTGTTTAGGTTTAGATTTCCATTGTTTGCTTTTCTTGAACAATAATCTTTACAGTTTAGGGAAGTCCCAGCACATGTGGTTTGAGACTGGAAGACGAAGAGGTCCCTCAACCAATGGCCTAGAAAATTAGGAAGGGGGAAACACCTGCACATCCCTGCTGGCCAAGGAATTTTGAAAGGGGTGTTTCTTTTGGCAAGAGCAGCTCCCCAGTTGGGGTCACTGTGGAAGTGCAGTCCTTTGTCCATAACCTAATTGCTGGGGAGGTTGAGAAGTTCATGAGCGGGGCTAATTGCTCGAGTGCATTGTCCTCCGTATCTTCTCCTTGAATGAACTCCTGGAAACCTTCTACTAAAATGAAGCTGAGTGTCAGCCTTTTAAAATCTCATCTGTGTCTTTATTGAGGAAAAGTTGGCCCCCACTTGTCAAGACAGTCCTGTGATGTTGTTCGGGGGATTTTGGTGACCCTCTGCTCAAGCAAATGGAAAGGAGTATTGAGGTGACTTTCTTCTGGAAAGGAAACACTGGTGGGATGATCGTGTTTGCTGTAGGGCAAAGTAAACAATGGATATAGCATATAGACACACGGAAAAATTAGGAGGGCCAAATTCTTTGGGAGAGGGGGAGAAAGTGTTTCCAAGGGGGATTTCTAGTGCATCTGTTCTGTAAAGAGTTCTCAGTTCTCCCCACATCTCTAAGAAGGATGATTTGTGGTTAATTTTCAGTGTGTTTGTTGGTTGTTTGGCCTGGGTTTTGTGGTGTTTGGGTTGTTTTGTTTGGGTTTGTGTGTGTGTTTTTCTGTTTGTTTTGGTTTGTCGGGGTTTTTTTTTCAGGGTCTTGTTCACGTATTTAGTTTGAAAGGTCTCTAAAAGTAGCCTACGAAAAAAGAAAGAATGAATGTGTTTTCCTGGACTTTTTTGGACTTGTGTAAGAAATACAACATACAGATGGAGTAATTTAATTAAGCTGGTTTCTTGTAAGCGTGTCTGAAAAGCATGGATTTTTTTTGTTTTTTTTCTTTGTTTTTAATTTGGCAGTCTTTTCATTTGAGCTCTTCTAATACAGTGGTCTACATAAAGTACATCTGGTCCTTGCCAGCAGTGTGCTGAGCCCCATTTTGCCACCATTGTTATGGGCAGAAACTGAATTTGCCTTTGGCAGACACAGGAACTCCTGAGAGCACTAAGAAGGAGCTCTAAAGGTGATCTTAATAAAACACTTGATTAATATTATTACTGAATCTGAAAACATTTTATGCTTGTGAAGGGAACCAGAAATATGATGCTAGGATGCTGTTGTTCCTAATAATCTATTTCTGAAGGAGTGTGAGGTTTTAAAAGTCAAGGGTTTTGACTCTTCCCAAGGTTCCCTAGTATTTCACGGTCTGCAGAAGAATCCAAAAGGGGCCTTGTAAATCTGTTATGGTGCATGCTGGGCTTGGTTTCACCGTCATTTTTAACATCACAACTCAGTTTATTTTCAGTGGGAACTAAGGTCTAGGTGAGAAAAAGGGGAATTACTTCAGTATTTAATTGTTTCTTAATTGACTTTCTCTATCTGGCAGAGAGAAAGCAGAAGGAATTCTGCACGTATGAGATCCTGCCTCATAATCCTAAACCCATTGGAGGTGGTGGCAAAACTTACAGCACTTGCACTAAAGCCAGGATTTAGTTCTCTAGCTTCAGGATTTCTAAAGGGGTGATGCTTTGAGATCATGTCCTGCATTACAGACATACAAACAGTCTGCAGAAATCACCGATTCTCTCCTGAAACGCAGCCAGGTTTGGAATTGAATCTGCTCAATTTAATAACTCGCATCAACAGTGCAGTTGAGGATAAGACTGAAGAAGTATGGTTGTTTTTGTCCTGAGGGTATCGCATCCTGCTGAAACTGCAGCCGGCAGGATGTAGAATAAATTATGAAGTGCTAATTTAGTTATTTTTGTATTTAACTCTTCCTCTTTTGGATACATTTTCACTGATATCCGACACCTTTCTTTAAGTGTAGCTTGCTGGGTTTGTTATTTATGACAATTATTTTCATGTAAGAAACTGTTGCTGAGTAACTAAAATGTGTAGCTGATTGCACAAGAAAATATTTTTTTCTCAGACCATAGTCTGGACTTTTCTGAACGTAAATTTACTATCCTCTTTCTTTCAGATCCATTTGTGCTTGTTTTGACGTTAGGTGGGCAACACGTACTAGAGAAGTAACGTGTATAGCCTGCCAATGCTTCCACAATCTCTAGGCTTCATTTTTTTCTCATGTTAGGAGTCGGGACTTTAAACTCACAAGTTTAAAACTTCCAAGACCAAGCTAGCAGGTGGTCCCCCGTGACGTTCCCCCCTGCCTAGTAATACTCCCTTACTCTTCTTGATATAACCCAGCAGCTGGAATGCGTGTCTCGCAGCTCAGCTGCTAAAGAGGATTCTGCTAACCGTAGCTCGCTATCAGTTTGGCAAACATTAGTCATAGTTGCAGCTGAATTTCCGATTGGCGTTCTTGGAGTGGTGCCATCCGCGTGTCACGTGTCGCTTTTGCCGGTGAACAAAGTTGGTGTTGCAGATACCCAGACCTGCAAGTGCAGTATGTGAAAGAAGTCATTTTTGAGTAAGATGAGTTAAATACGTATCCTAACTATGGTATATTTTACAGCAGAAAATTCTTAAAACTGACATTTTTTTTTTTTGCTGTCACACATATTTAAGCGTTTACATTGATTTTCTGGTGAATGTATTGCTAAATCTTCTAATTGTGTTTCCTCGGGCATGGTGGTGACTTAGTGGGGTGGAAAAGTGAACTGTGTGTTGGGGCCAATCAACTGGCCTTTGTTGAAGGATTTTTGCACAGCCTGGGCATGGAGATCAGCCCTGTTCTTTAGTTCACAGAGATGGTGCTTCTGTCCTGTTTCCTAGTACGTGTTGGAAAGTGTGTGACAGTCTGTAGTCATCACATCCATCCTTAAAAACTAGTTTTCCCCTTTTCCTTCTCCATCTGACTGCAGCTCAGTGATACTGGTTGTTTTACCCAGTATGGTCCCCACCCAGGAAAGGGCTTTAGAAAATCATTCCTCTATTGCAGAGCTGAGTAGGTGCATTGAAAGAACAGCAAGAAGAAATACGAGTTGGGAGGGAGTAATTTCAGGTGGCTTTATAGGAAAATAATATTCCCTGTGCTTATTTACAGAACATCCAAATACTTTTTCTTATTCCTTAGTTAAGGTTGATCAGACCAATAGTTGAGCTGTGTAGCACAGAAACAACCTCATCTTTGTCTGACTTGACCACCAAGGCATTCTTTAAGAATTCTGCTATTTTATTGAAGAAAGCTAACTTCTTATATTTTTTTTTACTCTATATTTGGCATCTATTCCCTTACATATTCTGATGGAAAATGTTGCACAATTCGTGCATTTAGTTATGCTAACGGTATTTATAGCGAGTTACAGTACATTGCACTAATGAAGAAGTTTAACTTTACATCTTTACCTAGCTATAAAATAAACTATTTTGTACAAATGAAAAGTTGAAAGCTTGGGAAAATATTTTTCTTTCTCTCTGAAATTACACAGCATCTCAGCTTGAAATGTATTTGCTGTAGGCCCCTTATTCTTATGACCTGGAGTATTTTTAGAGATTGACTGGAGCTGAAAGAAATGAAACTTCATTTGGATGACAATTTCCATCACTTTAAAATGGACAGAAAGATGAAAAGGAAAAAAACTCATTTTGATTTCTTTTATTCATATCAGTGAGCGTAGCCTTGGTTTATTTAAAAGAAAACTTCATGAAGAAAGAAAGAGATACAAAAAAAGGACTGAGAGAAGGAAATGAAATGCTGCAAACATTTATTTCTATACTTATTGTTTAGATAGGATATGTATTTTATGCATGTAATGTGGAAGTTATTTGCTTATGTTTATTTCAAAAAACCCTACCAGATGCCATCGAACTGGCCAAAGACCGTGGATGTGTGGCTTGCCTTCTCCCAGGGTTTTTGTATGCATTTACTTTTCCCAGTGTCCTTACTCCTGGCTGGGGTGTTTGTACACTGAACAGCAGGCAAAAGGATGACTGGAAAATGCAGCGCTGCGGGGCTGCCGTTTTCTGCAGGGCGAGCAACTTACAGTGCTACTGCTTTTATCCTTTCAGGATTGTATTGGAGTGTGTGGTTAGGATAGGCAGATACCCTCTGGCTGCAGCTCCTTTCTGTATTGTCTTTGGAGTTTCAGATCATTCAGGACAAACTGGAGGGAGCAGGGAAAGACGGAATGCCTGCAGATGGTATTCTTGTGCTGGTCCTTTTTCGTCTGCAGACCAGAAATGCTGTTGAAAGAACATTATTGTTCACGTCAGTGGTTTGTAGATGGGCAAGGTGCATCATGGAGCAGGTGGGATAATGCCACGTGGGTAGTCATCACTTTGGGAAGAGGATGTGCTTTTGGTTTCTGAGTGTCCTAACCTCACTTTTATGTTATGCTGTTTTTCAGGGTGCTTGAATGCAGACTGGCTCTTTTTTTTTTGCTCCAGATTAAAGCTAGGTGAATGTAGGTTCAAAACTTTTAATCACTTCAATGGCAATGGCCATTCACATTAAGAGAATGGAATCTGTGTGATCCCACTGAAGTCAAAAAGGATTTGTCTAGGGAAGGGTACAAGGCCGTTTCGGGAGCGTGAAGAATTGCAGGTTCAGGAAAACACCTGCTTTAGAAATACTGTCCTGTTAATTCACTTGGGCTTGCCTGCTCGCTGAGATGAGTCACCCATATAAATCTATCAAATCCTGTTTGGTCTTTATTCTCTGGATTTATTTATGGGAACAGAACCTCTCTCTCTTAATCTCTGTGTCACAGTCTTCAGGACATTACTACCATATGATGAAACCGAGTATTTTTATTCAGTCTATTGTGTAGTGCCAGTGGACATGAATAGGAGAAATGATATTGGAGAGAACATAAAAGGAATTCTGTTGCTTTTCCAGATGGGTGTAAGGGAGTTCAATATTACCAGAAAAACGGCTTTGAACAGTGCTGATACAGAAGAGGTTTAATGAGGCTGGGGCTGTTTGCGGAAAATTAGTCGTCATTAGGGTAATATTCCTTCAGGGAGCGTTTATAATGCCTGCAGGAATGTGGGGAGGGCAGATCGGATTCCTGTGCAACCTTGCAGGCTTTCAGCTGCCGGCGCGTGGGGCACCTGCGTGTACCCCTGTCTGACCCTAGAGCTGGCTTGAAAAGCTCTGGCATCTGGAAGCACGAGGAAAGAGCTGGGAGTTAATTTGGAGGGGGGGAAGAAAAAAAAAAAAGAGAAAATTAAAAAAAATACTCATCTTTTTCTTGATGCTTAGAATGCCTTGTATTTTACCTCTTTGTAAAGGATACTGGCAGCTCTTTCGTGGGTATGCTTTTCAGTGGTTTGGGGTTGGTTTCACTGCTTTTAATTTTATTAAGCTAGTCTCTTTGCAGATCTCATAGAGATATGTCCAAATAGATGAATAGCATTCAGTTAAAAAATTGGGTTAGTTGGCAAGACTCGAGAATATAATTTCATACTCTGTTGCTTATCTCAGTAGGAATGTTCTCCCTAGCAAGTGCAGATCCAGGCATGACAACTTCAGCATTTATCTCGTTCGCAGGGGTCTGGGATAGCATCTCCTCCTCAAATTGTAGCGATGGGTGTGGAGATAACATGTAAATGCTGCTGTACCGGGATGGCCACTTCATCTCGTTGTGCTTCATAACTGGTGTCCGTGGTAGTAACTTGCAAATGATAAGTGCCGGTAGTTTACATCGCTTGGAATGAACTTGTTTGGTAATTACACGTTGATTTATATTTCTTTATCAGACGTTGCGGAGTGGTTAAGCTACGCTGCTTATGAACTTCCACGTCAGGAATTTCGTGGTATGAAATTGTGCTTATTAAACGCACCGGTTTTCCTTTTTGGAATTTAAAAGTCGCTGGCTTTGGCATCTGTAGCTTATTTCTTGCAATCTACTTAATTGAGGAGCTTCTCTGTTTATTTTAAAATGCAGATAAATGGCTTTCAGAGCAGTGTTTATAGCTTAATAGTTCCTGAAATGAGAGTCAACATTATCTCCTAGACTCTACCAGTCATAACTAATGATCCCTCTGCTTACACTGCTGAGCAAGTCAGGAGACACTGAACCCTGGAGAGAGCAAGGGCCCTGGGCAGTGGGAGGATAGTTTGGATGTGATGGCGCCTGGCAGGCAAGGCTTTCGTGGCTCAGTAGTGTTAATTGGGAACCAAACTTTGTCCTCAGCCACCTCTAACTTCCTATCGCTGAACTGTTCTTCTACGAACACGGGGACAAACCCGAGGGCACACGCTGGTCTCGCTTCCCTCATGATCTAGAGTCAATAATACCAGTTTACTGTTACATTTGTTTTGCCCATCAGGGCACATTTTGCCACGCGAAATCTCTGCAGAAATTTGGGATATTTCTAATGTTCCAAACGTCACTGGCAGGCAGCCTAACAGAGGCATTGTGTTGAGGGCTGAAAGAGGATGAGAAAATAATTAGGCAGCTGGCAATTGCTGTATTTTGTCCTAGAACTTTTTTAATGGCATTTTAATGTATTAATGAAAGTAAGATGTCTTTTTTATATTTTCCTGACAAGTCCTTTGGCTTGGTTCCCGAATGGACAGTGAAAGGATGTCCTCTGCAATAGGGTTAAATGCTTGCCTCAGGAAGAGAGAAGGGAAAGAAGGAAAGGAAAAAGGGCAAGGAAAAGTAGAAGAAAAAAAAGAGAACAGGAAGATTAGATTTACCACCCATGAGAAATGCTATACTATTATTACCTTGGGAACAAAAGTTGCTTGTTTATCTGTGAAATTTAAATAACATGGGGAGCAACAATGCCCCATGGTGTTAAGCATTGGTATTCTTCTAGACTTCTGTCAGCTTGTCAATGCAATCTTTTGCATGAGGTTTTTTTTTTTTTTTTTTTAACTTGCAAGAAGAGTATTTGCTGTGAATTGCAATAATCGGTGTTGTGAGATGAGTATCACCCTTGTAGGATTTCAGCCAGAGCAACGTTCTGGTTTCAAACAGGCATCCCAACAGACAGCCTTTGCTGTCTTTAGGTGAATTTTAGCTAGTGACTTACAAATCAGTCTCCATACCTAATTCCTGCGTCTCCACAGCCATCTAGTCCACTGTTTTGAAAAGCTAATTAAATGTAAACATTTAGGTGGGTGACCAGCTGTAAAAGGAACTGTATATGAAAGCTGTTCTTACTCACAGAAATCTATATCGCTCGTGTTTATGCTTCAGCTTCCATGTTTTTCATTGTTTTTCTGAGCTTTCACATCATCTTAAAAGTAGGTTTTGAGCTTTGCATTGGCTGGAGAAGAGCAGGCTGGTACAGAGCACTGCCTGGGTAACACCATGTACAGTGCAAAGGCCGCACTGTACAAAGGAAGCAAATTCAAATCACTGCTTACACTCTGAGGATGCTTTTATGGGTAGAATAAGCAGGATGCCCTTGGAGAGCTGAAGAGGAGGAACGTGATGCAGTTCAAGCAGTTTCTAGCCAGACCATGTTACAACGCTGTCTTGGCAGCAGATGGCACATCACGTTGCTTTTTCACGTGGTATACATGGTCTTGTTAGCAAGTACCAGTAGCTCCCTTAAGTAGTGATGCCGCAGACCAAACGGTACGGAGGAGGGAAAATTCAACCATTGCCTCTGCTAGAATCAAATCACTTTATAAAAGCACATGCAAGGCTCCAAAAAGAAGTCAGTATTTGCAAAGACAATATATGCTAATTATTTGAAAGAGGAAAATGGATGGCACCTTTTTTACTGTGATATTGTGTAAAGTCTTGTTTCTTCCTTGTTACTTCCTTCACTCCGTAGATGAATCAAATATCCAGGTACATCCTTGTCTTTGGTTATTGCACTAGGAATCATACTGGTTTCACTCAGTATCCTGAAGAATCATCCCTCATGTCTGAGATCAGTTGAAAGTTCATACAGTTCCAGATGAGTATTGGGCATTTTCTCATACGAATTTTTTTTTTTTTTTTTAATTATTTGGAATTATTTCCAAACTATTTCCTTTGGAATAATCCCATTGGTAAAAACCAGCAGCAATAAACCTTCCAACAAGGAATTGGATACGTAGTTCTGAATGAGCAGGTTATCTCTTACTTTCCTTACCAGTTTCCAAACATGGAATTAGATTAGGTAATGATGGAGCAGAAACTGAGGTATCATTTTGTAGATAAAAGCAGTTAAATAGAGAATTCTGTGAGCATGTTCTGACTGTAATGGCAGGTGTTTACAGCTTCATAGCAGAAAGAAAATAAAGCTGATTAGTAGTGGTAGCTGTAGGTCATCTGTAAATTACATCCTCGCATGCAGACGATAGGTGTTCTGTGTTAGGTGAAGGGGACGTGATATATTAAATGGCCATCTTGTCTGGAATAAATGTTCATTACCAGATTACTTTTCCTTGCATTAAAGTCGCAAGCTAACTAAGTTAGTTCAAGGGTTTGGAATAGTGATCTCTGGGCTGGCTTTTTGGTTTTCTTCCCAGTAGTATTCTGTGGTTACATATCTGCGTGAATCACGATTACAGAGAGTTTTTAGCAGTGGTTAGTCAACTTGTAAGACAAATATCAGGATAGCTAATTACTCTTAACTGTTATATCTCTGCCTTGGAATGAGATTCTTGCTGTCTTTCCATTACAGGACCGAATTTTGCTGCTTTTTGTGCACAGTCGTGTCAGGTTTCCTATCTTTTTTGGTGACATGCTATGATTAAACTTGTGTATGCTGGCAGCAACTTCGGGACCTCTTCTGTGGCCCCTTGCCTGGGGAAAAAAATATTAAAAAATTACAAATTGCTGCTTCTATGCTTCTTGCTTCTTTTAATAGTCTGTTCTCTATTGGCATTTTTTTGTTTGTTTTGCCTATAAAGTAAACAGGAGCAAGCCTAAAAAATATTGGAACCTTCTTGTGATTGCACTCACTGTAAAACAGAGCTTGCCTTGGACGGACGAGCTCCAGGCTGTGATGCTCTAGCCTGGATTGCAGGTAGGCCCACTTGAAAGGGATGTGGGGAGCAGAAGGCTGTGTGCAGTTCACATACTGACCTTGGAAGCCACTGTCAACCATCTGGAAACACTTCCAAACTCTGTATTGCTCAGAATCCTTACTTTATTTGTAATTCCAGGATTTTCTTTTTTCTTCCACCTTTCTACTGTCCTATCCTACACAGCCTGAATATTGCTCTGTGCCTGGCTGAAATAATATAGTTTGCCAGCTTACAATCAAAGGGAGTACAGAGAAAAGCAGCTGACCTGTATTAAGCAGAGGCAGCCTGGGCTGCATTTCTTTCCTGCTGAATAAAAGGCTGCAGGTGCAGGATTAGCTCAGCGTAGGGTGCGGGGTTTGCTCAGCCGAGCCCCCCGAGCCCCCCTCTGCCTCCTCACATGACTCTCATCTTGGGGGAATCTGGCAGCGATGGTAGCAAGCCCACGGAGACACAGTGTAAGTAGAAGGCTTGGCTTTTCAGCTCACAAAGCACTTGTGCTTCCCCCCCTCCTTTTTTTTCCCTTTTTCCTCTTTTGTACTTTTTCTGTGTGTCTTTTCAATTTATTTTTTTTTTGTTGTTTTAAAGCCTGGTGTGAGCAGACCACTGAAGAGGCTGAAAACAACCCAACCTTAAAGCTTCGAAGTTCAGTGGTTTGACAGAAAGGTCAAAAAGGGACATGTGCGAGTGGGGAAAAACCCCCTAAAAGCAGCGTTGTTGGCATTGTGGTGAGACGGGGGCTGTCCCGAGGGGCAGGGGGGACCTGGCTGCTTGCGCAGCCTTGTGCTGGAAACTTGGTCTCTGGCAGGAGGGGGAAACGGACTGGGGACTTCCTATTCATTCACGTGGGCTGGGGGTCAGAGTTTGTATGGTGTCTGGGGTCTGCTGCATATCCTTAGGCGTGCTTTGCTTAGTTTAGTTTTAAGGAGAGAAGTGGTAGATTTATGGAGAAAATAGTGCAGAGAAAGCAAAAGATTTCCGATTCCCTTTTTTGGTGAGGAATGAGGGGTTGGAAAAGAAATTGTTTGGGTTTTTGTTTGTTTGTTTGTTTTTAGAAGACCTGGTCATTCGCATTCAGTCCAACAACGAATTTAAGAAGATGTTGAGGATGTTTCTCTTTTTGTCCTGAGTTGTGTTTTTCTATTAATCTTTGGGTCTCAAGTTGATTTTAAAATAAATGTTTGGCAATACTAGACCAATTTTGATGCCAGGTTTGTGTTTTGAGGATGAATTACAGAACTGAGACTAGTTCCAGCCTTAGCAGTAGATGCCTTTCTGTCTTAAGTTTAAAGGAATGTTGTCACTATATAGTGCGCATATATGTCAGTAATACTAAAATGCTGCCTTTGTTCTGTATATTTTAAATACTAGTTAATTGGGAAAACCAACAAATAATAAAAGCAAACGTGCTTTCTCTCCTAAAACTTTTCATCACTGTTCGTATGTGGCTGGGTGCGGGAAAAAAAAAGAAAAAGGAGTTTTACAGTTGGCCAGAGTTGTTTCTTGCTTCATGCTCTGTAGAGAAGGTCTAAGGAGAGAAAGGTGGTCACGCAGCTCTTGAAAACTTCTGGTCGAGGAGAAGAGCGCATGGGATACCAGTTGTAAGGGTGTTGGCAATTCAGTTTTCTTTCTTGCTTTATGAAGTGCATTTATGGGGATGCAGCCACATGACCGACTGATGGTTTGGCGGCAGCGGCCGTGGGCGTGGGTGGCACGTGCCTCCTTCCTGCCCAGACACGAGCTCAGCAGATGCTCTGGAGTGTTCAGACAAGGGAAATGCTTTTAGGTTGCTCGAACACTTCAGGAAAACCATGGCGCTTATGTCTGCGGTCAGAATTGATTATTGCTTTTCCACGCACGCGACTAGGGTTGGTTTGCAGTAGAGATGCTTTCCTCCCCCTTTATTTGTTTTCTGTCAAAGTGGGTCAGTCGGTGACACATTCTGTTGCGTTTGGCCACCTTTGCAGAAGATAAGCTCTGTGCCTCAGCCCTCCTTCCTGAACACAAACGTCTCTGGCACGTGCAGTTTCTATACGTGCAGTTCGAGTCCCTACTCAGCCTGTGTGCTGAGGCCAGTGGTAGTGGCAGGCAGAGCAATTCAGTCCCTGCCTTGGCAGCTGAGCAGGGCGAGAATTTATACTGTCACTTGTCCAGTGACTTCAAACACTGCATGGCCTGGCCACCTGGCAGGGTGACGTTTGCCTTCGGGAAGAAAAATTCCTCGAGGGCTTCGTTCAGCAACACTTAGTTGCTGACGGTGTCATAAAGATGTGGCTTTTAGGGATGCCAGTGGCATCCACTTGTGAAAAATTATCACAATATACTAGTGATTTTTTTCAGACACTAATCTGTCCTGCGGGGAGACAGAGAGGCACTTGAGGGGTGTTGGTAGGAAGCACTATCATCCCCATGATTTGGGAAGCGTTTGTGGAAAGCTAATAAGAATAAACTAAGTTTAAAGAAAGTTATGTATGTATGGCCGTAAAATTTTTTAAAAGCCATAAAAAAAGCAGCATGCTTATGCCATAAGATAACCACGTACCGGCGCTGGTTTTGTGAAAGTCTACATTGTTTAATTTATTCTCGTGAGAGGGAAGAACTGCAGTGTAGAAGGACTGAGAAAGCAGGGAGTGATTTATGAAGTAGGTTGCTGTCTAGCCTGAGCTGGGGATTTGTCACGTCTACTCGCCAACAGCCAAAACCAGTCGGTTAGAAGGACACTGGCACCTCTGAGTAATGTTGGCGCTGTCTTCTGCAAGTGTGGCATGTGCACGTGCTAATTATATTTTAATATACAGGTGCACTCTTTGATGTTGAGGTGAGAATGGCTAGCTGATATTTTTATCTTCCAGGCACTATTTTTGTCTTGGCTACTGGCATGGTGCTCTTGGATTTCTTTTCGTTGGAAAAGGGAACGAGTGACAATGATTTATTAAACGTAGCTAAGAGAGCCACTGTGTTAAAGCTGTTGCTGTTTGCTTTTAAATGCCATCGTCTCAATGCCTCAATCTAAATATCATCCGAAATGATAATAAGCAAAAATCTACAGCGTGCCCGTTGCAATCTTGGACACCTTTCCTGAAGATCAGATAGCAAAGCACAGTGCAGTAGTAATGGTATCACACTGTGTTGCTTCCTGTCTGGTTCCACCCCCCCAGTTCTTTAGTGTTCAGGAGAGTTTTTAAGATTGCTCCTGGTGATGTTTGCATAGTCTCCTGATGGTGGCCTTGGTTTGCTGCTTGGAACTGCAAGGGTATGTGGGGATTTGCCGCTGAAAAGCAGAAATAACTATCCTGTGGGACCTGCTCTAGGTGACCCTGCTCTGCCAGGGGGATTGGACTTGATGATCTCTCGAGGTCCCTTCCAACCTACCATCACATTTCAGTGATCTTGGTGGCTTTGTCACAGCTTGTTACATTCCACGCTGGACTTGACTAATTCAGCTAATAAGGTCATGTGTGATTAAGTTGGTTTAAATGGACTTTTTGTAGAAGGGTGCTTGTTCTTTTCAAACCAAATGCAGAAGCAATTTCTGAAGAAAAAGAAAAATCACCATATAGGTAGTGCCGTATACATGTAGCTGCATTTGCACTCAGTAGCAATTCTGTGAATATGGACAGAAACAATTTTTAAGAGATCTACCTTGGCAGGTTGTTTACTGTTGCATCAGATCTTAACCTTATTTGCATCATGAACGGAAGCAAAACCACTCCAGATTTTGGAACACAGAGATGAGAATGAACACTGTGTGGGTTGTATATACTTTGGTGTACAGGAAATCCAGCATAGGTGGGAAATGAAGCAATTCACACATGGTAAGCCCAACAATGCTATAGGGTTTTTAGTATGCCAGTTTATTCCAGTGGATGTATATTAGGGTTCAGCTATTTGCAAACACAATTTGATACAAACCTCAACTTGGGCTCACTAGTGCAATGCAGTCGCCCATGGAAAAGGCAAGCGTGTTGTTTTTATTTCTCTAGTGGCTTTACGCCAGTTTTCGTTTACTGTGGTTTTGGATCAGAAATGGCATGTGACCTTTCCTTGAGTTTTATGGTAGCCTTGAATATCCATCCAGCAAAGGGAAACCATCACGGTCCGGTTTTCCTCCTCTGTCATATGATTGTCACCAATAAAAAGTGTTTTATTGTTACCTCTTGACTATTCTACACAGTAGATCAGGCTGAGTTAAGAGGTGTAATTTATTTCAACTTCTTCAACTGCGCTGTGTTTTCGTTGCTGACTATTTGCCAAAAAATATCCCATGGAAATTCTTTTATCTGATGACTGTAAAGCACAGTGAGTTAGCAGTTAGTTATTTCCCTTTCTCTTAAAACAATCATGTTGATGGTATGACCCTGGCCGGGTGGGAAGTCATCAGGCTGTAGTTTATGATATAGCATAGGAAACTCTAGCAGGGTGCTGCATGATGGTTTTGTATTTTAATAAAAGAATTATATGAGGAAAAGCACACTGCATAGGCTAGTGCAGGGTATGTACGAAGTAGCCTTGTGGTTTAAAATTTCTGTCCAACAGGTTTATCAAGTAGACTGGTTTCCTTTTGAGGTTTGAGTGTTTGGGTTTGTTTTTGTTTGTTTGTTTTTGTTTTTTTTTTAATTACTGTTCCGACAGTTTTGTACGAGTCCACTTAACTTCCAGGCCAAAGCAGCAGTAGAAATAGCTGTTCTGTGATGTGCAGAGGATCCTAGGTGTGTGCTTTCTCTGAAGCAGCAAGCATCGCTCTCCGTCTGTGGGTACCCTTGCCAGCCAAACGTCGCTGTGGGAGGCCTGGGAAAGTGTGAATGCATGGTACTGGGTTAGTCTGAGGCTTCAAATACCCTGTGTAGAAAGGAGGGGGAGAGCAGCACTCGGATTATTTTCTTTAATTTTATTTTTGCTTTCTAGACAGACTTGGTTGTGTTTTGGGAAGGTGCGAGTCTGACTTTTACTCCTGACAAACCCATGGAACGTCTGCTTTTTCACTGCGTAGTCAGCAAATAACTCAGCTGTGGCACAGAAATCCTTCTGTTAAGATAACTATTGCTAATTATTCATCCTCTGGGAACAGGATGGCTCAAGATTCGGGCTACGGAGTAAGAGAATACACAGCTTTTCACCTCCTACACGACCGGACTTTTTGAATCAGAGCAGTGCCCAAAAGTCATTACCATCGGATGGCTGTGGGCCGGTGTAAAATGAGTGATTGGGCTTTATCCAGATTCTAGCGGAGAAATTCCCGTCCAAATCGCATAACTATGGTTACAGTTGGCAGGGGCTGAGTACTTACTGGCAGCCACGACAGCGAGCTGGAGGACTGAACGTCCACCTAGAGATGGGCTCTCTAGATCAAATTTGATTTGCACCTACATGAGTCAACGTAAAGCTTAAATAGGTGATTTTTCTTTTTGCGTGCAAGGTACCACTGCCTGCAGAGCCGCCAAACCAACATTAAACAGCGCTATTTAAAAGCAAGATAGAATTCATCCTGATGGTTACCTCACTGTGGTTGTGGAGTGGGGATCTGTGCTCACTTCTCTATAAATGATATTTCTAAAGACTTAGCAGTGAATCAAGAATTTCCAGCCTGCTCTTCGGCTACTTTGTGGCAGACAGCGGTTTGTAAATGACCCTTTAGTAAGATTACTTGGAGGGAAGCAAAGAGAAGGTGAGGAACTGCCCGTTGAAGCTTTTCGTGCTGATCTAATTTTTGTCTTTGAAGTTTAAAATATTCCCAAGCACTGAAAGGTGATATTTATGAGTAGAGCTGGGGGGGCTGTCACTTAAACAGCTCCTAGCCCATCACCAGCATCTCTAGCTGTACGCCACCAGCTCCATGGAGATTCAGTACTGTGGTATTTTTAGAAGTAATTACCTCCATATATTTCAGCATTGTTCATTCTCAACCACATTCTTTCCTTTTACTTTGTTTATACATCTTTTTTTGTTTTATAGAAATGAAGTGTTTTTCCTTGTTTTCCAAGCAATGCTTATGCGATGCAGTGACAGAAAGAGCTGCTGAACTTGAAAGGGCATCACGTCTGTTAAATTTTTGTTAAATTGTTTGCCCGTGTTCTGCTTTGCCTGGAGTGCTATAAATCCCACTTATATTTATGAGGTTCAGGGGACGTAGATATGTGCCAAGTATAGAGACAAAGAAAGCACAGAGACGTAACCAAGGATTTGACCCGCGTAACGCAATAGGAGAAGAGCTGTGTTCTGCAATCTGAAAAGCACAGCGTAGCTCCTTGGCAGCAGCAGAACTTGAACATCAGCACATTTGGGCTAATATCATTGAGGCCAAACAAACCTCAACGAAAACGGCTCTGTGGTGGACACCTGGCTCAAATAATTCTCTCAAAATTGGATGGATAGAAATAGTTTAAAGCCTTTATTTCAAGTTTTGAAGTCCAGTCAAGAAATGTTTCTTTTTTTTTTTGTTCCCCCCCGTTTTTTTTTCTTTTCTTTTTCCCCCCCTTTTATTTATAGCCAGTTTTCTAGACAACATGCCCTTACGGAGTTCTGGCAAGTTGAGCATGGAGACCAGGAAAGAAGATAGTGAGAGCACGGCACCCGCCCCTCCACAGAAGAAACTGTCCTGTCAGTGCCACCACCACTGTCCCGAGGACTCAGTCAACAGCACGTGCAGGTCTGTGGAATAAGTATTCTGTGGTATGTACTTGTGGCAGCTCAGCCCTTCCAAGTTGGGTGTTGCAGTTTTTGTTGAAGCAGTGATGTGTAAATGAGCGGTTTATGTACTATGTCTAAAAATTAGCAGGGATTTTTACCTGGCTATCAGCTGCATGTCTGTATTTTTATGCTAGGTCCTTTACATCTTTACGCTTTTAGATAATACTCGTATTAATTCATTGCATGTGAAGATTCTGAAGGTAGGAGTTTGTTTTTTAAACTTGCATGCAGTTAAGGAGAGGAGAATTCACGGAGATATGTTGAAATACCAGTAAGTGGTTATAAATTTATGATTACTCTCCATGGAACACCATTTATAAGAACCCTGCTCTTGGCGTGTGTTTTAGCAATAGCTGAACTATGTTTTGTAGGTCCTCAAGGCTTTGCTTTTTTTTTCTTGCTTCCATGCTGAAAGGAAAAGGAAAGTGATCTTAAGATGAAGTGTTGTGTCCTTTCTTATACTAGCTATAGTCTTCTGCTTGGTTTTGTGCTTGGAGTACTACAGACTTCTCATTTGAGTTGTATTCTGCTTCTTCAGATCCTTCTGCTTCCCTGGGGAAGAGACATGTCCCGCTGTGCACAGACCCCTTGAAGGCTCAGCCTTGGTCTGTGTGGCACTGACACTGCCTGAAGCAGGAGAGGTGGCTTGGAGTGCCCGTAGTGGGACCAAGCTGCTGCTCCCCCACCCAAAAGCAGCTCTTGTTGGCTCATGAACGCTCCCGCGGTCGAGCGGACGTAGTGGCCAAACACCTCTGTCTTGGCCTGGCGTGCACGTACAAATTTTAGCTGCAGCAAAGAAAGGCTGAGCTCCTCATGTTCCACAGGAGGAATTTAAGCTTTCCTGCTTGCTTAGAGCAGGTGAGATACTGGGAGGTATTCACCATCAGCTATAGCCCGGTGGAGTCGTGGCAATGAGAGAAGCATCGAAGCAGGGCACAGATGTGAGCCTGGCTGGACATGCCAGTCAGGTACACAGTGCTGTTCGAGGTGAGATGGTCTAGCGCTGTGCCAGCAGCTCCAGGCAGCGCACTGAAAAGCTAGCTAGGTAGGGAGAGCCTAAGTTTGCCGAGATACTGGTCGCTTTGTTGGGTTTCTGAGTGGTGTTCTGTAGCCTGACTTAACTCTGCTAAGCCTGCAGTTTCACACTGAAGTGTATCAAAGTTCTGATGAGAGCTGTAAATACCGTTTGCCCTTTCCATCCTCTTCCTTCAAAGCCATGCTCTGGCCAGGAGTTAGGCCTACCTGCGACAACATGGTAGTGGGTTTACAAAGCTGTAAAGCCCCACTCTGAGCTTGGTTCCCAGCGTGAACCAGACGTTTCCCATTCCTGCCCAGCAGGAGCCACTGCTTTCACACACCCTGTCTCATGTGTCTGGTAATGGTGAAGTTGCAGATGACTTTTAAACCCAGGAATTAGGAAGCACAGAGGGATCCCCGTTAAGGAACCCGTGGAACGAGGTGTACACTGCAGCTGGGCAGGGCTGCTGTAGCGCTCTGCTTCTCAAGCATCATTGACATGAGGTATTTTTCATGTTACCGGGAGTGAATGTCCTATGAAAATGGATTTGTACATTTGTACCCTCACTGCGGTACTTTGAAGAGAGTTTGTTTAGAGTCTCCCTTACCCTGTCAAACATCAAACTTGGTTTTAAGTGTTAATGCCCAAGGATAGGCACTTAAGTGGTAATAAACCACACTATTAGAACCCCTTTTTAGTTTACAATCTTTGCACATTTCAGGCATGAATGCTCTACTTGAGTGACTTTTGTATTTTTTTTCAATTTAGACATCAAAATAGTAATTGAAACTGGAATTTCCCCATCAGATATTAATCACCTTTCTGTCCAGAAAAGTGGAAACAGGCAAAAGACCTGCATTACAGCCACTTCACTTTCCTAACCTGTGCTGTTACCTGTGCGTTATTCACCTTGCCACTTGACTGGTGAGCAAGGGCATAAGTGAAAAAATGCTGAAGAGTTTGGAGAAATAGAAACCAAAAATGGAAATTAAATACCCTTCCTTCGTGGCATGTCAGCAATAATCCTGTTCAGGATGCTGGTCGCTGCTGTGGGTTCCCCACCTCGGGGTGAGGGCTGCAGTGAGGTCCAAAGGGCACAACACCCCTTGTTTTCCTTATCTGCTTAACTCATCATCTGTAATCATTTGGTGCTTAAATTCCCTCCCATGTAGCTGGAATTACTGATGAAAAGTGAAATGGGACATCACAGAGAGCAAAGAGTCCTAAGTCTGCTGTTGGGAAAGAGTAGTTACCGTGTCTCTGGTTAACTGGCTGGATTGAGACCAGGTTTTGCAAGATTTGATCAAGACCAACCCAGTTAGCAGGGATGATTTGTTCCCCCTGTGTTTTGAGACCATCCTACTAGTCAGGCAGTCACTTTGATACTTCATCCGAGCCTGAAGGAGTGTTGACACAGTTTTAAAGCACTCGGGAATTCTCATCGAATTTCCCCATGCTGCAGTTCAGGCAGCATCAATGGCACTCTGTGTGTCTGAAGACTAAATGAACTGCTCCGGATTGAAAGTTGTGGCATTAATTATCTGCTTCCCTCAGATGTAGCCACTAAAAGCCTTTTACATTCTATATTTAAAAACAATCAGACCTCCCATCAGCTGTCTCACTCAGTTAAGCTTTGGACTTTGTCTTGGACCTGCAGAGGTTGGATCTGCCACCCCTGCAGGGACACGACAGCATGTGCTGGGGCACCCAAGGGCCTGGCAAAGCTCTGACACCCAGGAAATTCCCTGAGCGCATCCATGGCCTGGGCTCTGGAGAGCATCAGGCACTGTCCCTACCAGGGCTGTCACTAAAGCATGAACGCTTTTTGTGTGCCCAGGAGCAAGAAGGGCTCTGAAAATTCAATGGGAAAGCACTTGCAGCTGTGTTTCAGTTAAAACTCTCAGAATAAAATAGGTCTTTTATTATTATATTGCCATCACCATTAAACATTGCTCCTCAAAAGCAGTGTGCCATCCCACCTGGTTTTGGTTGGCTGCCACAGGAATTTTATCTATTAAAGTGGAGATCCTGCCTGTGGTACCAGTGGTTGGAGTGATTATATAAAACTGAGGACATCTGGTGGCCGGTTGAAATCCTCTCCCTAGTAGTATTTTTAGGAATGTGAAAGTCAATATTCTTTAACCACATCTGTATCAAATCCTCCCTGTACAGAGTTTCCCTTTCTTTATACTTCAGCAGCTTAAGTCCAGTAATAGTTGAGGGAGCCAAGGACAACGCTGCGGCTCAGAACTGTCTCCATCACCAGAAAAGCAGGAGCTCTAGTAGCGTGCTTTACAAAATGGGGCAATCCGTGAACGCAGCAAGTTTTGGGAGACCTGTTACGGGGTCATCTCATCACCAGCGGGTTAGTGTTGGGAAGCAGCGAACGGGGACCAAGCCAAGAGCTGAGAGTGGTGCTGGGGCCAGCGATCTGCTCACCCCCCAGGGCCCTTCCCATGGCACCCCTGTACCATCCCTCGGGAAGGGATTTGGTGCTGGTGGGCTTCAGTGGAGCCCAGGGTGTGTGCCTGGCTGGGTGAGCCACTCTGGGCAATTGAAGCTCGTTAGTGCGCTCAGGGCCCTGACAATTAACATCGTTGCAGAGGGTTGGCAGTCCTCTGCATGGAGAGGGTGGGTTAACCTGCAGCATGTGGAAGCTTTATTCTTCTGTCGGAACATCTGTTTCTTTCATAAAAGGCTTTCAGTAAAGAAGCTCAAAGCTGCTTTGAACACAACCAGGACCTTGTGTTAGTGTTCCATTTCCAGTTTTGTGCTTACGAAGTGAATGCATGGGCGGTTACGCCTAATCATAATTAATTGCATATTTTAAAAAGTAGTGTTAAATTTAATTGGCTTTGACTGTAATGGGATTGCAGTAAAGGCAGAGGCTGATTAGGTGCCTTGTTGGACTCTATTTTCCATTCACAAATAAATGCTGACAGTTTTAAAGATTGGGCTGATAAGAGATTAATTTCTTATGTGTTGCCTACTGGTCTTGATTTAAGTTTCTGCCCGTCTGTGTCTTGAGGTAGCTTTGGTTATCTAAAGCAATAAAATAATTAAGTTGCTTTTTGAGTGTTACCAGAGGTGATAATTCCTTTGAGTGATCCTGTTTTCATTCTCCTGTTCTCCAGATGATGGGATTGAATTTTCTTTGTCATTTGCTATGTAGAAGGAAAGAAGAGTTCAACAGTGGGCCAGAGCACTGACTTCGGACAACTTTTCTTTTAAGCAACTTTAGTTTTTAGGGTAAAGTTGAACATTTTCTGATGAAGGAGCTATCTTACAAGTTAGCCTTCAAATTTATTTATTTATTTTTAAACGTTTATTTTTAAATGTAATCCTTCATTAAGGAATGAAGGAAAGACATTGCTTTTCCAGGTTATATATTGCAGTTCCTGGCTCTGTCACACACACACAGAGCAGGACAGGAAATCTTAAGCAGTCAAGGGTTTGTAGCTGAGGTATCACATCTTCTGTGAGAAACGGCTGTTGGCCAGTGAGGACATTTGTGTGGGTGGCTGCAAAGCTGTTGGCCTCTGTTCCTCTCTTCTGACATTTAGTAAAGGTCTCAGTTAAGATCACCTCTTTCTTTCTGGTAACCTGTAATTGTGGCAGCACCTTCTACATCAGTGTCTGTCAGTGTTTCTGCTATTAACTCCATTTTCCTGGAATTTGGCTTGGCTGTAAACATTCACTCTTGGCAAAGATGTGGTATACCAAATCCGTCCTTATTAGTGATCACATCAAAATATATTTAATCGCTCTCCTGCACCGTAGTCTAATAAGATAATGCTTTAGTGGAAAAGGTTGGTGGATGTGAACCTAGAAGTGTTCAGTAACATCAGATTGAGTTCCTTCTTCACGCACCATTGGCAGAATCACATTACACAGAATTCAAATTACAGAGTTTGAGAAAACAATGATTTTTATACTACAATTTTTTTTCTAGGAAGGGGAGAACAGGTTTTTCATATTGCTTTGCATGCATCAGTGATGTACATATGTTTCTATTTGTGCAGTCTCCAAAATAAACATGAAATTGGAGATGATGCAGACTTATCTGATTTATTTCTGGCTTGTTATAATAGTAAGAACAGTTTCATTTCTACCATAGGCAGATAAGAGGCAGGGTAATCAATAAACCAGCAGGGGTATGCCCTTCCCTTTACTTGCGGTGTGTGGTCCATCTGACATCCTGTGAACCAGCAGAAGAGGTCAGAGGTGGGAGGGGGGGAAGCAGGTAAGAGGTATTCTTTCTTTTCAGAAGAGCCACTTCTATCTCTCGCCCAGGTGCTTGGGAGATTTCCAGTAAAATAACGAATTCTTATGTTGCTTGAAAACATTCTGGTTTGGTTTTTTCTTAGAGGTAGAAACAAGCAGTACCAATGTGCTCGGGATTGCTATTTTTAATTGCCTCACACTTTTCCTTCATTACTCTGCTGTTTGTAAAGAACATGATTTATCCTTCTCGTTGGACTTTATAATTTTTCTGCTTTTCCCTATCCACTCTCGTTTTGTTTGTCTTTTTAAATTGGGAGTGCAGTTTTCAGAGGGACTAAAGTGCTTGAGGAGCCTGAATTTAATTTTCCGAAATAAGCTGAGAATCAGAGTCCCATGGCAAGTCAGAAAACAAAGCAAAAAAAAACCTGCTGACTTTCCTGCTTCTCTTTTCCCTTTTGCAGACAATTTGACTTTTCCTTCCCCTGCCTTCCATCAGTGAACTGAGCATGTTGGGTTTTGCTGGGGACTGTTAACTGTGGAGTTCATTTTAGTGTTTCACTTGATTGCAATTTATTGTTTTGTTGCTCTGTCCCTTGGGTTAAACTTACTCATTACTTTGAATCAAAGGCACCATGCAAACAAATAAAAACTAATCTAATATAATATTCTGCTCTAATGGATTCCTTACAGACTCTCTCCTTGGCAATCTTACTGTGGCTACCTTTTAAGCTTAAGCAATGAAACGAAGGTGGTTGCTGCCCGGGGTTGCTGGCTGTGTTGCCTAACAGTGTCAAAGAAGGGTAGAAGTCATTGCTCGCTTCTCTGAGAAAGTCATTTGTAAGGTGCAGCTGGTTTACTTTTCAAATCCAGAAGTCGATAACCCATGATAGATTATTATTTGAAGTAATAAGCTTACTGTGGCTGGACCCTGCTCTGCTAATATAAAAATACACCACAGCACATGTTTGACATGATCCTGTCCAGCCTGTCTCTGTCGTGTGCCTAATACAGATTGTGTCTCTCTCTCATATGTGTAACCGTGCCTCTCGTTTCCTACATCTTCACTGCCTTTGCTGTTCTTGTTCAGACTCTCCTTTCATTCCAGTAAGGAGCAAAGTCATCTGAAATTTTGCTGTATTTCAATTTTCTAATCCTTTTTTCTTTTTATTTCCTTGTTTTAACTGAGTTTGTTTCTTCTCTCTGAAAAATACTCATTGCACATAATAACCACTGTTATTTTCCTGAGGAAATAACAGAATATTTTATTTTTATGTGCCTTAAATGTCTTATGTCAAAGAGTGTTTTCTTTATTTTAGGATCCTCTTCCTGCGAATCAATCAATTTGCGTTTCTTACACACATTACCTATCTCCCTGAGAGTGCTGAGAAATGAATGTACAGCAGTCTCGGTGAAATGCAGCCACCCTTTTTGTGCCCTCCTCCCCCTCTTTCCACAGCATTCAGGCATTTGACCTTCATCAAGGAAGGACATTTATCACCAGCACCATCTAGCCAGCTGCTAGTAGAGTTGTCCTCCCTGGTGCACATTCCTGTAAGCGGAAGCATTATGGATCACTTTGGGCTTGTAACCCAAGTAAACAGTCAGGAAGGGTGTTGATGATAACTCAAGGACTCATACACAGGAGTGTTGCAGTTTGTAATACGGTTAAAACAGGAATCACAAATCACTCGTAATAATATTTTACGTTTAGTATCTCGAAAAAATGTTTCCTTCTTCAGGTCTTTGTCGTGGTGCAGATATCCATGCCTTGTTCTCGTGCGTGAGACAGACCTGCTGTAGTGGTGTTGCTTGCATTTGTTTAGGTCTCCAGAGTCTTAAGACACTAGTGACCCACAGACAGACAATTGAGATGTTTGTTAGTGAGGTTTATGGCTGTGAAACGTTGGAAAGGTAAGAGGCAGAGTCTCCTCTGTGTGTGCAAGAGCTGGTCTGCAGTGCTGTCAGCTGTTGGAGTGTGTTGCCTTGGGTGCCCGCATCTTCTAGCCTGCCTTGGGATGTCAAGTTATTACTGGCAGATTCACCTTGCAAGGAACACAGTTTGAGACTGTAGAAGGCATCACATTTTTCACTTCAAAGCCTTTTCCTGATCCATTCTTTCTAATCCTCAGCACTGATGGCTACTGCTTCACCATAATAGAAGAAGATGAGTCCGGTGGACATTTAGTCACCAAGGGATGTCTCGGATTAGAGGGCTCGGACTTCCAGTGTCGGGTAAGAAAGCATTTGCTGCCATGGTGTTGCTTGGCTTTTTGATAGCTTTCAGTTGAAGTGCAGTCAACAGGCATTACTGTGCCCATGTTTTTCACTTCTGTTCCTTTGGCAGATAGTTGCTCCACGCTGATTGCTGAGGGGAGTGTGTTTAGCACCCTGAATGGTGGTGTTACAGCTGCTCCTAACAATACGTTCAGTTTTTGGTTTCGGCACTGCTGTTACTAGGAACACTGCTGCTTGGAGGAATTTTGAATTTAGAGAAATGTAGACTAAATCCTGAAGTCTCTATGGTAGCTAAAGTTAGTTCGGGTGTTGCTTGATGGTCCGCAGCAACCTTTATAACTCACATGCAGTTGTGCTTTGGTTTGGGATTGCTGGTGCCAGAAATTCCCTTCAAGTACAGTGTTCACATGATGGAGAGCAAATCTCGCTGCAGGACTGAAAAGGGTATGGGCAGTGGAGCAAGGTGACTCTGAAGTGTTTGCCTCTCCCAGTGTTAACCTTATGAGATTTTATACGAGTGCAGGAACCATCAGGGTCCATGGAAGGTGTTTTACGCAGCTTCCCAGGAGAGCAGAAGCAGCCACTAAATTAGTCCATGCAGCAATTCCCATATTACTCTGGCTAAGCTCTTTCTGAATGCCCACATTAGCTTATCTTTGCAATATAATTCTGATGGATGTATGTGACTTTCACAGTTCTGTCTTGCACCATTAGAGTCAATCAGTCCCTTGTGCAGCACTAGAACAACAACAGAAATATATTAGGGGTGTATTAATCTTTTAATTGTCTAGATGAAATGTTGCTGGATGCACTCAGTAGCAGAAATCATTTCTCCACACATCCTAGAAATCTGTGGCAGGCTGCAGTCCAGCTCACAAGCACATCTTTCTCTGGAGCGGCAGAATGATGGTGTCTATTTACAACACGGGTAGTTACTTTGCTTTCTATCAAATTGTTTGTTGCAGGACACTCCTATTCCACACCAAAGAAGATCCATTGAATGTTGCACGGGACAAGATTACTGTAACAAACACCTTCACCCTACACTGCCACCACTGAAAAATCGAGGTATTGCTATTCCTATTGCAGAGATGCACTGAGATCCAGGTCGCGTGACACTGACCCAGCATGGACCTGCTGGTCATCCCAAAGACTTAGGCTGGTCACGGCAGAGGATGCTTCTTCTTGCTGTGTGTTTTTTTAGCCTGATAGTAAAACTGAGTCCCTGCAACATGCATGCCTCTTGTTCATAACTCTGTACACATCTAGGACCAGGTGTCCAGTGGTTAATGCCAGCTCAAGTTGGCTGGAGTCCATTAACCTTTTCTTATTTAAGAGACCTGATAATAGTCACTATAACTAGTCACTAAAGCAAATTTTCTGCTTGAAAAATCCAGCTGAAAATAGAATACAGAGTAAGAACTCATCCACCAATTGTTTTGGTTTTTTTTCTCATTTGTTATTTGAGAACAAATGTACATGTATTAACTTAGATTCTGGGGCAAGGTTCTAGCTTTTTTGTTTGTTTAAGCATCACTTTCTGAAAGTTAGTAAAACTATTTTGACTGGATATTGCAGAATACATTTTACAGAAATGTATTCCTAAGTTTGTATCAATTCCTCTGTGTTAACCCTTGGCATGGCAGCAGTGGCCAAGATTTGTGGTGGTCAGCATGGAGTTTGGCCAGTGAGAGCCAGTTCAAAGTTGCAGGACAGTTTGTGATCGTGGCATTCTGAGTTGAAAATCCAGATCAGCATGTGTTTGAGCTCTGCATTGCACAGACAGCAAACACTCACATAAATGCATGCTCAGAGCAAGCCTTCACTCATGTAAGCTGTTCCCTTCATGCCTATGAAATTCTGCACATATGGGCTGCAGAATCATGTCTGTGGAGAGCAGTATGTAAATATTTCACTGTTTACTAGCAAGCCATTAAGTCAGCGAAACCTCATAAAATTCTGACTTCCAGCATAAGTACTTTGTTAATTTTTCATTCGAAAAAGCTCTTTGGACTGAGAGAGAAGCTCCAAAAGGAAGTCAATATTTGTTCACGCTTCCTTAGTATATCAATAAATACAATTTCAGTTTGGAAAACGCTGCCATGATTTCTTCTTGCTGCTGACTGAGTTTATTCTACATAAAAACTACCTGAAACTACTGAACCAACGCCTAGCACTAGACATCTGCCTTATTAAGATTTTAGTTACTTGGCAATACTATCTGTTGCTTATACAAAAAGCAATTAACCAAGATTTTTGTAGCGGCAGAAGTTGTTTGGATGGATGTTGGCTTTGCTGCATCTGTAAAGAAAGCATCACTTGGACGCCTGGTGGCAGACCTGTTAAACAGCAGAAAGAATGTTTGTTGGAAGTAAAACTTCATAGAGTTGGAACAGGGTTCTAGCTGCTCTGTGTTGCAAAGTTGTCTGTTGACAAACAAAGGGCGATTTATTTACTCAACGAATTCTGAAGACTGTAGCTTGAAATAAGCGTGTCTCACTGCTAGTGTCCTGATGGTGTATTGTGGAAATACATTTCAGGAGCTGCTTCATTCAGTGGGGCTGGACAGGGATGAAGTCAGCACCTTTATTAAAGCCTTAAGTGAATACATCGTTCTTGGTGCCAGGCCTGTTTTAATTCGTCGTTGCTGTGCCCTCGTAGGGAAGCTCAGAGAAAAGCCATAGTTTGAACTGTAGATCCTCACTGCAACCAGGTACAAACAGGGAGTAGAAGCACACGCTCCTGCCAGTGCCCAGCGCTGTGGCTGTGATCATTGCTTCTGTTGGAAACGTTCAGATGAGGCTGTGATGGACAGAGTACTGCTAGACTTGGATATCAAATCTAACCTCAACCGTGAGTACAGAGAAAGAGAAGATGAACTTAAAACCAACCTTCTAGGAACAACCTTCTGACCTCCAGGGTTCTGTGAAAAATATGTATGTTCCTCAGCATTTAAAAAAACAGCAAACAGAAATTTGACTTCTGGTGAACTGACGTCTGAGGTCGTATCTCATGGGAAACAGAGTCTAGGGAGAGCGTCCAGCTGCAGGTCAGAGGTTGTTGAACTGCAAATTAACCTATGCACCAAGGTAACGTCTACAAAGACAAGTAATTTGTGTTGTAAAAGCGTTTTTCCAGACCTGGCATGTGCTGGAAAGTGGGTTTTATGCTGCCCCTCCACACTCCTGAGGAGAAAGCAGGACCACATCCATGCAAGTGGGAGATGGAAGAATTAACGCTGCTCAAAGCAAGGCTTGTTAAACAAGATGGAAGAAACAACAGCGAAACCAAAGTCTTGAAGCTCATCTTGATGCAGAACTAGCAGGATAAAATACCCTGGAGAAACCATGAAGTCCTTGTCCCAGCTGTATACCTGTCTTATTAAGGAAATGAGAGTCATAATTGGGTCTGATACAACACCTCTGCTTTAAACAATAAAAGATATTCCTGGAAACCCCAGCAAAAGCAGAGGCTGAGACCAGTCGAAAGGAGAAATATGTCTTTACTGATTTAGAGCCTATATAAGCAGAAGTGGTGGTGCCACCATGTCTGGCTCCCTGCCTGTAGAGCTAGTGATGAATGGGCAAGGAAATGATTGGAGGAATGATGGGGTTTGATGTGTGCACACAGTCTCCGTTCCTCAGATTTCACTGCAGTCTTTACTAGGATAACCGTAACATTGTGAACTGGAGGGACCTGGGGAGGGAGGAGAACCTCCTCTCCCTTTGATACGCTGACTTCTCCACTGAACCTGCTGGGTGGCATTTTCCGTGCACGCAGCACAGTCCATGGATGGCAGAGTGAGGGGAACGAGTGCTGGAGGAGGGGGAAATCATGGGGAAACAACTGAGAGGCAGCTTGGTGTCACCAGTGACCCTGCCTTTGCTGAGGTCTCTCCCTTTCTGTGCTGCTCACCACCGACACCAGCACACACCACTGTTCTCAAACAATGCCAAACTGCTAACAGGCTGCTTGCTGGACTTCACTGTTATCAGCCAGCCAAGGCATGTGAAGAAGCTCCCTAAACCCACTGCGTGTTTGTTTTGTGCTCCCCCCACCACACTCCGGGTAATCGCTCGGTGCTGCCTCCACGGAAGCTACTGCTTATTCTCATAACCCTGCTGCCTGGCTTGTCACAGTTGCCAAGTAACATAACACTGAAAAGCACAGTACTGGTCTCGTTAAAGGACAGAGTATCTCCATCACGCACACTGGCACCGGCTGATCCCCCCATAACCTTCACCGTGGAGCCCACGGGCCAGTGACCGAGCGGGCTCACAGCTGAGCTGCCCGTCCAGGGGAAGGGAGGTTTGTCCCGCTGCTCAGTGGGGAACAGCACAGGCTGCAGGAGGAGGAAGGAGATGGTCTCCTGCAGCAGCAGCCTGGCTCAGTTCAGCAGAGCAAACAGGCATTGCTGGTGTAAGAATGGGGGCATGCTTTTAATCTGGGGTTGTCCGTGCGCCAGCGGGTTTATGAAGTCCTCGAGTGAGCAAGCAAATGAAATTCTGCCAAAACGCTTTGAAAATGCAGGAAGTATTTGAAAGGTGAGACAATAGCTCACTTATCGGCTGTATTGCCGCTCGTCGTACGTAGCCAAATAAATACAAAGACATATGGAAGTTATTCCCCTCTCCTACGAGAGCCGGTTTCATGCCCGTGCTGTGCAGAGTGAAGTATTCTCCAGCTGCGTTAGCTGACACTGCCAGCCTGGGGAACGGTACCTACCGAAAGAGCGTGAGCATCGCTGCTGCTGTGCTCTGCATCAGCTGCTCCCAGCACAGAGATCAGCCATGTTCCTTTGTCTTTTGTGCTTTCCTTGCACTTGCTTCACATAATTGCGCTTGGGTACCAAAACATTTGTCAGTGTTGGAGTCTGAAGTTTGTCTGAGAGCTACGTGGCACTTCCAGAATGCCTTCTGGGGCCTCTGGGAAAAGCAAGCCGCGTTTGCTCTTCTGAATGGGTGAAGCCCATTAGAAACATTGAGCACCAGGTTTGGATCATTTAACATCACGGGAATTTGGTGAAGATTGCAGCATCTTTATCGTCTCCCAGCTGTCTGTACCTGGGCACATACAGGCGTCAGGAGCGGCGCGTGCTGCCCGGGTTCTGGTAGTGCCACGCCTGGCGTCTGGGTGGATGCGCGGACTCCTGCAGCTTTGCTCTCTGGTGTGCACAAGGATGGGCAAGGTCTGAATTGCTTCCCCTGCGTCTGACGTCAACATTCATTACTGCTAAAGCACAAAAGCCCAACTTCCCTCGTGGCTTATCCTGTCAAGTGAGAAGACTCTTGCTGCGGACAGACGGCCAGTGTAAAAGCCCACTCTGTGGTCTGCGTGCTCTGTTCAAGCTCTCTCCAGCCGACGGGCTGCGGCATCTTCAACGCTTACAAGCCACGCATTTTAGAGGGAAAGGGCTGGCTGACACAGGCTGCTTTCAACGCATGAGCTAGAGCCCTTCACCCTGCTGAGCAGCCGTTGCCTTCGCGGGAGATGTTGGGATTCCCCGGTGGGCTCTCGGTTTCAGCTCGCGGCCCACTTGGTGTGGCAGGCCACGTAGGGGTCTGTGGCTGCAGGGAGAGTGATGGGCTCTGGTGTTTTCCTGATAGACATCATGTCAGGGTCCCCTTTCAAAGGCAGCAGCCAAGTCTTGAATGTTTACATTGTTAATGCTCCCGGAGCAGGCAGTGGCAGGTTAAAACATGACCAGTACCATCAAAAGGTGCGTTGGTTGGTAATCTCTGTTTGTAGTGGAAAGGGGAAGGAAAGAAAGAGGCTGGGGGCAAAAACAGAAGGAGAAACCGGATCTGTGAAATAAAATAAAAGACCCTAACAGTAAACCAAGAGTCCCTTAGGAATCTCCTTGTCTCATTACACTTGTAGATCTGAAACATAATAGTGCTGTTCCAGGATGAGTCGATAGGGATAGATTTCTTGAATTTTACGATGTGTTTGGCATTAGCTTGCAAGAGGCAAGACAGCGAGGCTGGGAAAGCTTCAGAAAACGTGGTCGTCATTTGCATTATACCAGATAGGAGCTTTGGGAAGGCCGTGTGTGTGTGTGTCTGTGTGCTAAAATACCATGATTTTGAGACTTTGAGTGGGTGGGGAAGATTAAAAAAGACTAGTGCTTGATTTCATTGTTTTTCAGCAGAGGAGCACGCATGAAGGTCAGGCTCTCTTGCCTGAGTTGAGAATACACATTTAGAGATGAATGGTATGCTTAAAGGAGAATATGAGTCTCCCGTGGAAAGACCAACCGAAACGTTTTAATAGCTTTTATGTAATGGTGTTTTCTGCAAGTTACTTGACACGTTTCATTTTCAAAGTGTTTTACAGAATGGGACTGGAAGGATCGTGTTGCCCACTCACATAGGAAGGACTTGCTGGCACACAGGGCTGCTGTAGAGAGAATGGAGGGGAAAATTCCTGCTCAGCTGTTTAAAACAGGATCTGAGAGATAGATTATTCTGCAGTGATGGAAGTAATACTTTCAAGGCCTCTACTGGCCTGTCTTCTTGGAGGTTGGATGGTCTGCTGTGTCTTCCTAGGATAAATGCAATTGTTCACTTTTTTTATATTAACCACTCTGTAGGACACTACTTAATAACAACGATTTAAGATAGAGGCAGTAATTGTTTGTATGTCCTGGCTGATCACTTACTTTAAGACACAGAGCTATGGGTCTTAATTGATTTTTCATTCAGAGACAAGCAGGGAATTGCAAATCAAGGCGATGTTTTGCCTGAGTGAGGGCTGAAAACTCAAACAGGCTTTTGGGGGTACCAGTTCTGCCCTGGTCAGTGAGGGTCAGAGAGGAAGGGCACAAAATACCTGGGGAATCCAGGGATATCTTGCATGGGACTTCAGTAGAAAAGGAAGGAAATGAACTTGTGCTCACTGCACTTTTTAAGGCTTGTGTGTCTTTTGATGCTGACTTTGTACCACCTCCCGTTGGAACTTTTCCACCTTCCTTGTTTTTAACCCCAGACTTTGCTGAAGGAAATATTCACCATAAGGCCCTGCTGATCTCGGTGACTGTTTGCAGCATACTGCTGGTGCTTATCATCATATTCTGCTACTTCAGGTAAATAAGGAATACTTTACCAGCTTGTTAATGTTCCTCACAACATTTATCTTTTTATAGACTTAATAATTTGAAAATCTTGAAGTAGACCATAAGGAAACCAAAAAAAAAACCAAACTGTAATTTTATGATGATGAAAAACGTGTATATTGTTCATGCTAGTCACAGGTATACCTGTGTGGTGTAGTTCATTTAGCATCTTTTGCCCAACAGCCTAAAAAGCCATGGAGGCAGAAGTACAGATTGTTGTTTACAAAAATTGTTCTTCACAAAAGTTGTTCTTCTAACAACAGTTCTTTTCTAAAAAAAAACCACAGGACACGTTTTATACAGAGTAAATAAACCTAAGGCTTCTAAGTTTCTGTGGTGAAAACTGATCATAAAAAAAGGGATAGAGGAATGTAAGTAAATGTGTCTAGAATGTTAGCATAATCTACATACATGAACTTTAAATCATTTGTGACATTTTAAAATAGTCCCAGATCCCATGACCTTACCACCTCTGGCTTCTGAAACACTCACTGCAGTCTGTAAAATAAAATTATTTTCGTGGTCTGTGTTTTAAATAGATTTAAGTTTCCGAAAGCAAAACAGTTGTTTGCTTTGCAAGCTTACACCAGATTTCACCGGCTTTTGAGTTCTATACTTAGAGTTTTGATGCTGAAAACAGTTGCTAAAAATGAACGGGGAAAATTGGGGCAGTGCCTGCAGCGGATCCCTCGGGGAAGCAGGGGAAGCTGGAAGTCAATAAATGAAGCGAATGTGAAGGGCGATGCGGGTGCTGGTCGCAGGCGTTGGCTGTGCTCAGAGCTGATGGCATGTTCTTGTGCAGGTACAAACGGCAAGAGACGAGGCCCCGCTACAGCATCGGGCTGGAGCAGGATGAGACCTACATTCCCCCGGGAGAGTCCCTGAAGGATTTGATCGAGCAGTCCCAGAGCTCAGGCAGCGGCTCCGGGCTCCCTCTCCTGGTAAGGATGCAATATTATTTTACTGCAAGTTGGAAAAGCAAAAAGGAGTAGAGGGAGAATGCAAAATGAGGCACAATAAACTGTATTGATATGTCCTTAGTTGTTCTAAGTTTACTTGGGGTTTTTTTTTCCCATCCCAGATATGACAAGGATTTAAGCTGGAGAAGACTTTTTTTCTTGTAGACTAACCCAAAAAAGCTTAGGTTTTGTTTTGTTTTTTTACCTCAGTTCATTTCTTATTTTGCCGCGGGGTAAATACAGGCTAACAGAGCTCACAGGCGTCCATCAGGATTTACCCCAGTGTACAGAACAGCATCTGGCCTGCTGATCTTACTTTCTCACTTTTTAAGTGCAACACACAATAGCATTTCAAACGCTGACACACAGTCTTTATAGAAAGGGAACTGTAATTCATCAAACCTGGAACCTTTCTATGTGTAGGCTTCACTTTGCATTCAGAAGTCAAGAGCAGATTACTTCTCCTTGCAGTGTGGCGGTCTCAAAGGTTAAAGGCATAGGGATGGAGTTTCTGATTAGTTCTGAGCTGACTCCAAGGTGACTGAGCCCCCTGAGCTCACCTGCTGAAGAAGGCACAAGTTTTACCTTCTGTGACAAAACGCTTATGTTCACCAGGTTGTTTGGGGTTTTTTTTTTCTTCTGAGGATCATTGTTTCTCTTTAGCACAGAATTAAAAACAAAACAAAACCAGGTTATTAATTTAAAATACTGCCTCTGAGAAAATGAATTAGATTTCATTTTTGTTTTTCAGAGATGATATGTCCCTTCTGTCTCCCAAACTCATTAGTTTGTAGTGATCCCATTACTGCAGATGATGTCCAGTTTCAAAGTTATGACGCACTGTGTCTGGGTTTTTGCCCACGCATCTCTTTTCTACACCCTAAAAAAAAAAAAAAAAAACCAAAATGAGAAGTTTTAGAATTCCTTAAGATGAAACAACAGGCTGAGTGGTTGGTGAAAATCTGACTCAACTCAATTTGTCCTGGCAGGTAGAAGTGCTTAGAGTCCCACTTAAATAAAGTGCTGACTTGTAAAAAAATTCCAATTTTCTGGCAATTAACATATTATTGCAAAAAAAGCCAAGCTTCCAGGTGAGTGCTGTGACTGGTGCTGAGCGTGGAAAAGTCACGGTCATTTCTCCATCATTTAGGCTTTAAAAAACTCAGTCGTATCCCACACCGGTGTTCCTCTAGCAGCCAGGGAAAGGGAGGGATCATGTTTACAATTTAGGACCATTCCTAAGGAGCGCTTCCAATTGATTTAATTGTCAGGGGTTCTTGCTTTTTTTCCGTGGTGTTTTTTTTTGTCTTTTGCATAACACCTGCCACATCAAGGTCTTGGTCTGCGCTTGGTGCTCCTACCTGCTCACGGTGACAGAAATAATATCGTAAGTTTGAGCAAACACAAGGAACTCGGCTCGATCTTCTCCGAGAGGATGTGTTTGCAGCAGCCCGCGTGGGTAGCGGGTGTGCTGGGGCATCCCGTAGCAGCGCGTGGCTCGATGCTTCATCCCAGGATGCCCTCCAGACAAAACAGCTGGAGCAACAGCTGGTTGTGCCCACGTATGCTTTGTGCCTTCCTCTGTCCCACCGAGCTGTTTGAAAATGGGGTCTGTGCTCTTACTAGTGTCCCCAGGTCTACTTCTGTGGTGGACAGAAAAACTGCCTTCTGCTAATTAACTGCTGTAATGGCCGAGGTGGCATCTCTGCTGCGGCGTTGCTCAGTAGCTCTCAGAGCTCTGCCAGTGCTCTGTGAAGCAGAGACCATCTGCCAGTCCTCCTTTCTCCTCTCTCAAACCTGGAGACCTTGCAGCCCCTGGACCAAGTGTTCTTCCTGAAGGCACTTCTTTGCCTATGAAAACTCATCCTTTTTCTTTTCTTCCAGACTTTTTAAGTAGTGACTCTCTGTGGAAGAGAAGAAAACCAAGAGCTGTACTGAATCTTGCACTTAGTAATAGACAGTGGCTTCATTTCCCAGACAGCTACAGCTGCTACCGGCTCACTAGAAATGAGCAGATTAATACCTCTGGGCCCATGCCTGAAACTAGTATAGAGAAAGTGCCTGGCAGTAATGCTCTATAGTTTATTGTGGAAGAGTTTGTTTTTAACTGTGTTGTTTCTTATGCAAAGCCTGAAACATCCCAAGTTACCATTTCAGGAAAGTAAGATGCAAAGCTATTACAAAATGTCACTATATGCTAAGCAGTAACGTTTTCCTTCTGTGCAGAACATTTTTCTAATGGGCACAAATATTATACCAAAAACAAGCATTGAGCAAGACTTTTACCAATACTTTGACATTCAGGAAGCATTCTTTCTCCTGACCTGTTCATACCTCTTGACAGAAAAGTTTGCTGCAGGTCAAATGCTGCCAATCAAATTTTAAACCAAGGGGAAAAAAAATACAGTAAGTCGTAAATAAAGGCTCTGAGCCAACAAACTTGGGGGCACAGTGAAGTTTTGCACGAGCAAAGAGAACCCCACTGGCCTTGACAGAGCAAGGAAGTGTGGGTGGAGCTGTTGCCCCCGTGAATCCACGTGCAAAATCAGGGCAGGAGATCAGATCTTTCAGTGGTCTAGATGAAAAAGTTGCTGAATTACAGTTTAGTGTCTACCTATTCACGTTATTTGTTTCCTAATTCCTCTTCTAATGAAGTTCGCTTTTGAAGGGACTGCATCCTTAGCTATAAGTATCAACTTCTCTATTCAAAATATTCAAGTTACAAAAGCGTGGTTTGTCTGAATTCCCAGCTGAGCACGTTTAGCTGAACACCAGAAAAACAGAATGCAGAAAGTAGAAATAGTTGGTAATTGGGTCGATTCCAGTCAGGAAGAGGAGACAAAGGGCCCTGTAACCTTACCTGGCTGCTCACAGAGCTCAAGCAGCAAAAGATGCGGATTTGAGAAGAAATGAAAGCAATCCCAAACCCACTCTGTGTAAATAATTCACGGGAACACATCATTCAGCATGCTTATGAAATCAGTTCATCTAACAGTTTTGATTAACTGATTTGTTTTAGAAACTGTAATCAGTTTATGAGTCAAGAAAGGGCTAAATTCCTTAAAATAAAATAAATTGTTCATAGGAAATCATTTGACCAGTTCTAGCAAGAGGAAACCAGGTTAAGGCCCTTCTCATAGTATTCTGCCGCCTGAAAACCCATAACAGAAATGTGTTTTTCATTTTCTTAATGTAATTTAATAAGGAACTTTTCATCATTAAGTATTGTAATTCCATGTACTTTATGATGCCATTACATATATTTACACAAATTAAGTTATTTGGTCTAACTGCGTTATTGTTCAGGATGCATTTTTAAAATGGGCAAAATAGAAAGCAACAATGCTAAAATGACATTACAAAATGTTACAGCAAAATTCCAATGTAATATAGCTATTGTTCAATCACTATATGAGAGTATAAAAGAGAATAAATCGGTTTAAAAAATTAAGGCTAATCTCTGTTCTTGGCTTTCACTGATGCTAATCAAAAATAATGGCCCTGAAGCCACCGTCTTGGAAGTCTAATAATACATTGCAGGGCTGAAAAAAATGGAATTCTCTTTAAATGACAGAAGAAGAAAGCTGGCTCTTCCAAAATAGCTTTGCATAACGCAACCGTCCGTTTTTCTTCTTCAAATGGCTTAAGATGAAAACCAGTGATTTATTTACAAACTGAATTATGACAGACCTTGCCTTCACAGGCTTGGAGTTTGTCTTTGGACGTACGTGCGTGCTGCAGTGGGGTTGTGGCAGTCCCCTCTGCATCGCCGAGCTGGCGTTGCCGCTGGGCCTCCCAGGGATGGCAGAGGAAGCAAGGGGTTTTGAAACGGTGGTTTGATCTTTTCTGGCAGCCAAGATGGCAAAGAGATTTGGGATTCAATAACATGCATGTGATATCATAGAGATTCAGGCAGTGCACGCTGGCTGCAGTGAACTCCCTTGAAATTTGTATGTGGATGATGGCAAAGCTGGGAGACCTTGAACTTTGCACTCATCCACATTTTGCTGATTGCTTGGGCCAGGTGAAGAGCTTCCTGCGTGGAAAGCGAGGAAGTTATTTTCTTTCAAAATCTTGTAAAATCCTACCAAACCAGAAATCCTTAGCTGTGGATTTCACTGGCAACGCTGAAGCAGAAGCGGGTGGCACTTTGAGGGTGAGGCTGAGTCAACCACGAACCCCAGTGGGTTGTGCTGCAGCATCTCCTGGAGCTGTCGCTTGTGCACGTTTAGAAATACGTGATCCGCAGACATGCACCAATCCTCTGAAAATGTATTAGTCTCCATTTGTCCGAGAGGTTTTTTTTGTAGCCGTAAAAGCTTGTTAAGTGGAGAATCAATCCCTCTGCTATGTGGGGTCTGCCAGCCTTATGAAGGGTATCTCTGCAGTGCTGCTGAGTACATCGATCCTCAGCTACAGCTGCACAAATGGTTTGACTTTAGCATCGGTTACCAAAGCTGGTGTGAACACCAGAAAGGGCAGATTTAAAGCTGTGCCTTCCATACCTTTAGAAAGAAATGTCTTTTTTTTACTGCTGTGTAATGCTGATTATTGACATTAATCTAGACATGTGGGTTCCAACGGTGTAAGCAGAGTTGAGGTTCCTTACACCAGATCTAGAGTTCGCAATTATTAGGCACGGGATTTTCAAGGAAGGTGGTAGGGAAGTGTTCTCAGTCACGTTGCTAGTTTTGGAGTGCTGATGTGCTTTTGGCTCTTGTGAGCCCTCACTTTGAGTCTTAACAGCACTGAGTATGTAACAAACATCCCCATTTTAATTAAAAACGCATTACCTACCCTCCTGGAATTTGTGCTGGGGTGGCCAGGAGTGTTTTCCTCTCAACATTTTTCCAAAAATAACAAAAAAACCCCAAAACAAAACTCCACGAAGTGGCAACCTCCCCCAGGAACAGGCAGATTTCCAGGTCGGTAGTCACGCTGTGGAGCTTTGGTGAATCCCACGGGGCACCGTTGGGCTGGGTGTCCCCCTTTGCGCCGGGCTCGCTGCGCGGGAAGGCGACGGGGGCGGGAGGCGGATGCAGACGGTTTCTGGGCGGCGAGTTCTCACCACCCGCCTCGGCGTTCCGCAGGTTCAAAGGACCATCGCAAAACAGATTCAGATGGTAAAGCAGATTGGAAAAGGTCGCTATGGAGAAGTCTGGATGGGGAAGTGGCGTGGAGAAAAGGTGGCCGTGAAAGTGTTTTTTACCACGGAGGAGGCCAGCTGGTTCAGAGAAACAGAAATCTACCAGACTGTGCTGATGAGGCATGAAAACATTCTCGGTGAGTGAAGTTAAAAGGAATTATTTGATAGTGTACAGGTTTATTAAGTTTAATAATTTTGTATTTGCTGTTGTCTGATGCCCTTTCCTGTGTGCTTTGTTACCTGCTGTGCTCTGCAATTAGCCACCCGGCACTGCTCAAAGAAAGATATTTCAGGGATTCCTGAAACATAAATACCAGTTTAAAAATAGTGGAGTGTGGGGGCTGTTACCCCAAACACCACACATCTGTTTCTGCCACCTGTATTTCCACATCTGGGATTTCTGAAGACGTATGGAAGGCTAGAGGTGAGGCATAGTTGCTTGGAATGAAATTCCACGGAGAAGAGAGAAATTAAATGTTTGATTAAAATAAAACTATCGAAGTGGCTGACAATTCAGAGTTCTGAGCAGCCAAAAAAAAAATATTAATTTGAATATGCCTCTTCCCCCCCCCTCAGGATTCATTGCAGCAGACATTAAAGGTACAGGATCTTGGACCCAGCTCTATCTCATCACAGACTACCATGAGAACGGCTCACTTTATGATTACCTAAAATCTACTACCTTGGACACAAAAGCCATGCTCAAACTGGCCTACTCCTCTGTCAGCGGCTTGTGCCACCTGCACACTGAGATCTTCAGTACTCAGGGCAAGCCTGCCATTGCCCACCGTGACCTGAAAAGTAAGAATATCCTGGTGAAAAAGAACGGCACGTGCTGTATAGCAGATTTGGGCTTGGCTGTTAAATTTATCAGGTGAGTAGAAGGAGAAGAGGGCAAGGAAAAGTTGGCAAATGAGATGCAAATGCTGGTTTAGTTGCAGACCGAGCGAGCGTGCGCGTGTGAGTAAGCACCCGCGGTGTCCGTGCGTGACTGTCACCCTGTGCCAGCTGGGGCTGCCTGTGTGGGTCAGGGTGTCACATAAACACGCGGTGCAGGTGTTAAAATAGTCACTTGTTTAATTAGTGAGCCCATCGGTTGCATTTGCACGAAGATTCGGTTCTCGTCACTTCGCCTTCGGTAGCACCCTGAGTACCACTGCCGTGTGCTAAAAGGACGTCGCGCCGACAGGTTGAAGTCATGTCTCTGAAGTGGACTTGTCGCTGAAGCTTTCAGCTTGTCTGATCCCGAGATAATTCACTCGCAACTTATATAGAATGATACTAATCACTTGCACAAATCACTAATTGGGATTTATTGAAAAGCACCCTGTTTGGGCTGCCTTTTGTTTCATTTCCTACAAATCAAATTGCCGAAGTAGAGATTTGATTTTTGAAATGGCTTTTAAATTTGATTTTTAAAAAAATGGTTGTGCGTTTAAACAACTTAGAAAGAGCAGGCAAGTAGGACTGCCTCACTCCTGGGATTTGTGAAGGAGCCATTGCTGCCTGGCGGCTCCGTTCTCAAGGAGCTCCAGCTCTCGGCAGTGCTCCTGGCGCTGGAGACGGGTGTTACGAAGTCTCTGATTTTTCTGAGCGCAGAAATGTGGCCATCGACTGAAGGTTTCTGTTTCAGAGGTCACCTTTGAAACTCTGTGCTCCCTGAAGTAGCAAAACCAACAATTAAGGATTCTGTACAAGACTTGAACTGGAATTATTCAGAGTGTAAGGAAGGACAGTTTTTACGTGCTCTTCTCACTGTTCACTTCTCTGCCAGGTTTCTTGGTGAGGCTTTTTCTTTATGAACCTGACCTTTCTTTAGGAGTTGAGAAAGGAATATTTTTACTTTGGGGAGCAAAGGCCTAGAAGACAACAACTTGGAAATACACCATTTGATGTAAAAGTTTCAGGGAAGGAAGTTTAGCCTCTGAAGGTCTAGCTTGCCTGACCAGTACAGAGCAGCACCCTGCTTTCGGTATGAACTGAGAAGAACTGGGAACTACCAAGGGTTGCTGGAAAAGGTGGTGAAATATGTATTTGCCACGGTCCAAATGGAATTTGCGTTACGTACTTGGCTTGTTTTCATACTGAATCCTTCCTTGGGCAGCATTTGTCAGGCAGTGAGCAAGTAGTTGCAAGGGGTGTGCTCTGCTGAAGCTGAAGAGTTTAGTGAAGTTCTCTGCATTTCTAGTTTTGTTTGAAATACGGCAAGATGTTGCAGGTCACTAGATTTATGTTACATTCTTGGCAGCCTGCAGAAACGCCCCCAGCATATGTACGAGTTAATGACTGTGTAGCTGACTGGCTGTACCTCAGGCTCCGCTTTGCTTGTCTTTTTTTTTAACTGTAGGTGAAGAAATTTGCTCTAGGTGAAGAAGAGGTTGTGTAATTAACTCTGTGAGATTTTGTTGTGTCCACCACGTTTAAAATGTTTACATTTTGAAGGCGGGGAAAGGGAAACAGACCTTTCTAAGCCAATCACAATATATACCACATCTTAAGCTTTTAAAAACATGGAAACTAATAGAGCTGAATTTGAGTTACTAAACCCAGTCACGTAATTAATGGGAATTTGCTTCCCGTTAGCTACACCTTGTCTCTTCTGGCCAATGTGTGAGGTGTGAAACATTTGTGGGGTTTTTTTTTTTTTTTCACACATTTACATCTACACGTTTATACATCTTGATATGTAAAGGCTGGGGGAGATTAAACACAATGCACACCCAGAAAAATAGACTCATCTTCCTTGCAGATCTGATTTGCTACAGCTGAGTGATACTGCCCCAGCTATTTAGTGTCTGCATTCATTGCTGAAACTAAAGCATTGGGTGGTGGAGTATGTTAAGAAAAGAGCGCTTAATGAAGATTTGATTGTTATCACCAGCATTACAGCTCAGGCTGATGCTAATGAAGTCTCACAAATGTTACGCATCCCTGTTGAGCCTTATCTGCCATGTGGTTCTGCATCTGAGTGCTTCACATAGCCTGGGGCAGGTCAGCCTTTTAGGAAGAGCTGCCTTCACACTAACAGGCTTTCCTTGTAAGAATGGTTCCCTCAAGTTTGTGCATTACTTTTGACCTTGTTTGAGAGAGGGTGTGGTGTGAATGTACTACTTCTCCCATCTAAACTGCTTTATTTTCAAGCCACTTTACTACGTGTTTGATGCCCTTTGTTTTCTCCCTTCTTTTCCTTTTAGTGATACAAACGAGGTAGACATACCTCCAAATACCCGGGTGGGAACCAAACGCTACATGCCTCCTGAGGTGCTGGATGAAAGCTTGAACAGAAATCACTTTCAGTCATACATCATGGCTGACATGTACAGTTTTGGACTCATCCTTTGGGAGGTAGCCAGGAGATGTGTTTCAGGAGGTAAAGAGCTCGGATGTTTCTTTTAATTGTGAACCCCATTTATAACCTAAATCTTCCATTATATCCTTTTTCCCTGGGTAATTGTTTCTACTGTAATAAACAGATGTGGATAAACCATACAGGTAACTCTCTTAATATCTGTTTTCTTGTTAAAACATTTAAAAGCATCAGTCAGTGCTATTTCCACAGCAAAGATTCAGACTGGATTTTAAAGGCTCGTTTGAAGGCAGCAGGTGCCTGCACTGAAGAAGGAATATGGAACTCATGTGGGGGCCTTTTCCAATAGCAACACGTTCTTGCTGGACCGGGGGTATTCAGCTATTTTAGCGGAAAGTAAATAGCGATTTCTTTGTTTTGTTAGAGTTAACAGGAGGAGGATAAACAATTTGGAGGTATGCTGTGTTACTATTTAAAGTAAATAATCTATTAACAAGACAAGTGGGGATAAAAAAAGAGGGAAAATGGCACTTTTTACATCATTGTCATACCAGTGATGTACCTCATTTCCTTCTGGCATCAAACACGAGGACAGCAAAGAGAAAGCAATGCAACCAGCTGGAGACTTGGGGCATAGATCCTTGTACATGTAGGTTTTCTGTGCTTTCTGCGTGTTGAGCTCCGTTTAGCACAAAACTGATGGGTGTTAGTGCCTCGGTTTTGCCACCGAGGAAAGATAAATGCAGAGAAATGACTTGGCAGCGGTTACGTGCCAGCTTGGTGGCAAGCAAGAATAGAGCATGTCTCTCTCGGGTCTTGAGCTGCCTTCTCCAGACTTTATGGGTCTTTTAAAGCCTGGGGTGTTGTGCTGAATGCTCACTCCGTGCTTACCCTAGAGGGGCTGAATGCCACTGGTGAGCAATGGGATCCTTGTGTTTACAGACGGGTGAAGTGTATGGCAACGATGTGATGTAAAGTCTGTCATATTGTTGTCATCGTTGCTGTGCACAACGATCGGTACCTTGCCGTGCTCTGAAAAGGCACAGAAACACCCTTTAATATGTACCAGGTCTACTGGTAAGGAGGACACCTAATTTGAGGCTGATGCTCTGCCAAATTACTCTGCTGTGGGCCAGATGCTAATAGTTCTTCCTGCAGTAGCTTACTGGAGGTTGCTGGACTGGGCAGCAGTGGCAGAACCCGTCTCCCTTGGTAGGTAACTACGCTTTTGGACTGGGATACCTGACCAGTCTTTATATGGCAATGGTTACTTGACTGGGGAATAAAATTCTAGGGCAGGGAAGTCGTTTAAGGAGAACTACATCAATTTGTTAAGGAGCACAGTCAGTCTAACAGAAGTGTTCTGGGAAGAGGGATGGGGAAGGTGTCTGCTGCAAGTGATGGGCATCTAATTGATTCTTTCAGGGATAGTTGAGGAATACCAGCTCCCATACCATGACCTTGTGCCCAGTGACCCCTCCTATGAGGACATGCGGGAGATCGTATGCATCAAGAGACTACGCCCGTCGTTTCCCAACAGATGGAGCAGTGATGAGGTATTGTCTGTCCTCCTTAAATTGAAGCCTCTTTTAAATCAGAGCGAGTGAGGGAGGTTGCAATTGCACAGTGGCTGGGCTGTACCCAGGAGCACTGACCAGGCACTGCTTTACATCTTCTCCGTTTAGAAAAGGGGGCTAGAGGTGTGGCCTTTCAGAAGAGACGTGGGATCCAAAATAAATGAGGTGGTGAGAGGGCTGGGGTTGATTCTGAACTCTCCCTGCTGAGACTTGTAACAAAGCAAAGTTCAGCTCGTGGGATCAGAGATGAACAGTTGAGGCACTGGAGGCAAACCTGCTGCCTACTTTTGAGATGCTGTTGAGGAGGGGGTCATTAATCATGTTAATTGGTACAGTTAATGCTGTAAAGTCTTCTACAGTTGCAGAAGACAGCTGCCATTTGGGAATAGCAGTGTGTAGATGAATGTTCTGCAGGTAGGTGAAAGATTAAGGTGGCATGAGATGCAGGCAATTTGTGAATGTGAGGGAAAATAAGCCCCGCTCCATGGGAGGCTCAAGGACTTGTGCAACAGCCAGTGTGGGAAGATCTAACCAAGAATCACCTGCCTCATCCTCTCCGTAGCCAGATCCTTCTGAGGCTTCAGACTGGGACTGGAAACGCTGGAGGAAGTGCTGTTGGTATTGATCCTGGGAAGGGCTTTTCCGTGGCAGCACACGGTGTGTGCTTGGGTAATGAGGATGGGGGGGCTCCTTGAAATAACTGTCCTTGATTAGTTGGTTAGTGTCATCGGTAATGTCACTTCAGGAGTTGTAGTGATGAGAGGCAAACTTGTTAGTGCATAAAGCCTTGTGCCATCACCAAAGCACGTTTATAAAAACCCGTGTTAATCTGAAATGTTTTAGGCTGGTCTTGAGTGCTGCCGTTGGGGTTTATGCTTAATGCCTTTCAGGGTCTGCACTGCTCCTGGGCCAGGAGCCTCATGAAAACAGAGAGCAAGTTGGATGAGATGGACAAATGTCTCTCTTCCTACCGCAGCAAGCAATTCTTCAGGCAGTGTAAATCCGTAGGCTGATGGGGTCATCACCCGGCTGCGGTGGCTTACGTGGTGCTTTGTGTTTGGCAGAAGATGGTAGATGCAGAGCAGGGATGTGTGCTCCTGCTCCAGGATGGCAGAAGCGATGCTGGGATGCTGTCAGCAAGAGAGTTGTTGCTGGGAGCTGGCGGCGGGTCTGGCTGTTTCAGAAATGAGCAGGGGACAGAGCAGGACAGGGCAGAGCCAAGCCAAGTACTCATGGGTGGCTTTCCACCGGGAGTGGCTGGGCAGGAGCCGTGGGTGCGTGCTCCTCTGGACTGTACCCCGTGGGGCGGTCGCTGGCTGAAGAAACTGAATTCCCTAGTTTGGACAGCGAGGGCCAAGCTGTACAGAGCCAGGCTTGTGTGGGGTCAGACTGCGCGGGTTTGGGGAAGGGGAAATGAGAGAAGTGCTTTTGTGGAGCACATGGCCAAGTCTAGGCTATAACTCGTCATAAATTATAAAAGTAATTGCCACGCTTGGAGATCTCTCCTTAATACACAGAAAACAAAAGCTCTCGAAAAGCACTAACCAGCCAGCATGCTCTCGTTTGCTTTTTTTGTGGCTGCCCTTAAAAAAGACCTTTTCCCTACAGTTTTTCGGCATTGATGCCAACCGCGGTCTCCTCTTCCCCTGACCCACGCGGGACTTTCTCTCCCGTTTCTCTCCACAGTGCCTAAGGCAGATGGGGAAGCTGATGATGGAGTGCTGGGCTCACAACCCCGCCTCCCGGCTTACAGCCCTGCGGGTCAAGAAGACACTTGCCAAAATGTCAGAGTCGCAGGACATTAAACTCTGACTCGGCCGGAGGCAGCTCTCGCGAAGGCCCACGGAAACAGACATTCTCGTGAGGGCACAAGTCCCAGAGAGGTATCAAAAGTCTTGGCTAACCTTGAATGCAGCTGTGCTTAAGAGCAGTTGTAAGTTTGTTTGTCAGCTTTCGAGGAGACTGTCCATTGCAAAAATCAGCTGGATTTTGATGTACGAGATGGGAAGAGGCTTGTCTGCCCTTGTTCACGTGGGGAAATAACAGTTTCAGCAACTGGTTTGAGATTATGCATGTTGCTTTCCATGAAAGCCACTTATTATTTTATTATTATTATTGTTATTATTATTATTTTGGTTGTTTAAAAAGATACTGCTTTAAATTTTATGAAAATAAAACTTTTGGTTAGAAGTAAAAAAAAAAAAAAAAAGATGTATATTGTTGCATTAAAAAAGCCAAACCAAACAACATAATTGGAGGAAACAGTGCTGGAAATCAAAGCAAAGCAATGGTTTCATTTCTAAAGCGACGATTGCATTCCAGCCTTTAATAAAACAAAAGGAGAGGGGGTCTGTGCAGCTCAGAGGAGCTGTAGTGGAAACTGTCTCCAAAGCTGCCCTAGCCCTGCCGGTGTGAGCAGTTCTCACGGGGCAGAGCTGGAGCCCGACTGTCCCTGCGCCCGGGTTCCCGGGGCTGGCCTGGCCTGGGGTGGGTTGTGCTTCATTTAAGATAATTGGGGGTCATATGAATATGGTTGGGTGTGACTTGTTTGAAGAAGCTCCTCGTGTTTCCAGGAAGTCTGATGGGTACGGTACCAGGATGATAAACAAGTGCTCTTTTTCTAGGATCTTTTTTTTTTTTTTTTTCTTTCTATCTTATCCCTCCACTGAAAAATAATGTACTTTGTGTGTAAGCAGAAATGATGTACACATTTGGATCCACTGGTAAACTTGAAACTACTGTGACCTACGTACACAGCCACTGGGTAAAAGGAAGTTCCTTGTGAGAAAAATAGTAACTGTCTCTCTCATCTGTGTAAAAGTGAGGTATCTATTTACAACCACAGCAGGAAAAGATAAATCTGCATTCCCTCCTTTAAAGGGAAACCAAAAACCTAAGAAACCCCCCGTTTTGGGGCAGCAGTCATGATTCTCGAAGCGTAAGGAGAGCTGATGCCTCCTGGCCACAGTAGGAAGCCAGCAGGGAAGGAGCGTGGGAGCTGGGTGGGTGGTGAGAGCCGGGCACTGCAGCGGGCAGGTGCCTCCAGCTTCTCCCCGGAGCCACCACACACTGAACAGTTTGGCTCCAGCTTCATCTGCCTCACTGCTTCAGGCAGCCTGCACGCCCGTGCCTCTGGGAGCCGCTGCACGGTAGCGACAGGCCCTGCCACCCAGCTGGGGCTGTGCAGCTTCGTCTTCCCCAACCAGGGGAGCTCTTCGGGGAGAAGAGCAACGGGAGATCTGTTTGCCATCTTTCCCTTTCTCCTTCCCGGGGTTGCAGCAGTTGTCGTGACGTTAATACTGCAGAAGGGGAAACGGGAGGTGAAATATTCCCTAGGAAGTATTTCCTTTGGTAAGGTCTCTGTTCTCCATCAGATCATCAGCGCTGAGTGGTCTGGGAATTGCTGGTTTACCCTTCTTTGCACTTCTTTTATTATTCTTTTTAAAGTTTTCTGCCTGCCTGTGTCCTCTTTCCCTAGATGGTGTTCAGTTCAATTTTGAACTAAGTCCTTACAAATGCTGCTTTGATTATGCTAAGCCTATTTCAGAACCGAAATAATTGCCACGTTGGATTTAGCCACAGCATTTCTGTAAAGCTTCTTTTTTCCCTTTCTGGACAAAACTGATTTACTTGTGGTAGGTAGGTGTATAATTGGGGTTTATCTTCGTGGCTCCCTGAAGGTATTTCTAGTTGGAAAAATTACTGGTTTGTATTTTCAAGCTCAGAGAGAAAAATGTGCAAGTTCAAGAGAACCAGCAAGACCTCCATGATCATAGGTGTTTAAAAGTTTAATCAGAGGATTTTTAATTAGAGTGCTTTTTCTGCAATGCAGTTTCACCCCAAAATACCAAGGAATACAAGAAGAAAATCTGAGAGTTAATAGGATGCCAACCCCTTGCCCCAAGAGGGTCGATGCTGGTTTCTCCATCCTTAAAAGCCAGCGTGCTCGTGTGGCTGGCCGCACAGTTTGCTTCTCTCCTGGGCTACCTGGACGCAAAGAATTGTGGCCCAAAATGAGGAGGGTAGCCTAGCCTCTCTTCACCTTTTTGTCTTAGTGGACAGAGCCACGGGGATTCAACTCTCCCTTCTTTCACCTTCTTACCCTTCCATAAGACCCCCGAGGAGCTGGGGTGTCAGCTCAACTGAGGGGCTGGGAACGTTGACTTTGCAGGCTCGCTCCATCCCAGCGCTGAGCCCGGTCCCTGCCGGTCCTGGGTGAGCAGTCGTGCAGCAAGGATGCCTTGTTTTGGTGTGTTTCATACCTGCTTTTGTCAAACAGATTTGTTTCTTTTTTAATTCCGGTGGCTCCCTCAGAAATGTTCTGGAGGGTGCTTTGCTGGCTGGTGGAGGCGATGCACGCAATGCCCCCCGGCACCGGCAGACAGTGTGCTGGGAGAGAAAGGGCCAGTCCTTGGTTTTCTGAAGAAGTCTTACTTTTTTTGGTCCAAGAGAAAGGGATCTAAGATACCAGTTGGTAGGTTATATAAAGTGTGTATGTTAAATGTTCAAGTTTGTGTTTTTTATATATATATATATATATAAAAAAATATATATATATAGTCAGTTGGGAGTCTGGAATAACTCCAGTCTGTGGATTAAGAGTAAACTATTATGGATGATAAAGCACTAAGTAAAACATAATATTTATTTATGAGAATGCATAAATGACAAATCACTGCAACGGTGCTATATAGGAAAATAAATAAATATATATGTATATATGAGGAGACACACTCAGAAAGCAAAGGGTCTGCAGTTGTATAACTAGTGCCTGCCTGTTTTCTCCCAAGACTCGAAAGGATGGATTTTGCCCTCAAATCTCCTACCCGCTGTAATCGATGGTATTGCAAAGGGACATTTCTAAGGCCAGAAAGCAGCCCAAGGCAAAGTGTGGAAGGACTTTGTTCTAGCACTGTGACATCCGACTTAACTGCCTCCGTGATTGCCTTTCTGCAGCGCGCGGCGTGTCATTGTCAGGGTTCCAGCCTGTACAGTGACCGCAGGTTGGTACCCTCACTTCGCCGGGCGCTGCCTCTTAGTGCCACTTCCAGACTGTGCTGGTTTCACAGCGCACAGCAGCGAGGGCTCGGAACCTGATGGTGAAGATGACCGTGCCTGCAGGTCTGGAAATCCAATTTTCAAATGTAAATTACTGAAGGAAGTTAAGGTTAGTGACTTATTGGCATAGATAAATTGGAGAAGGAGGTAAAAAAAACCCCAACCCCAAACAAAAGGGAGGTGCCATCTAGCAACTGCTGTCCTTTCTCTAGCACAAAGTTATTTCTGTTAAAGAAAAGGTTGACAATGTAAAGACTAAGAAACTAATTTGTGTTCTTTTTTGAGAACCAGTGCCTTATTAAACCTGTAAATACTGTAATTAGAAGACCTGGGGAACAAACTATGTTACACTGTATTTGTTCAAATTGTATATGGTTGTTTTAACATGCCCCCCCCCCAAATAAAATTGTTTCCATCTCCCCATGAAAGAGGTTGCTTTTTACTTCTGTTTACTTGTCACGTGCTTGAAAAGAACTGCTTTTGGATTTTATTTCCCTGGCTAGGTTATTTTTACCACACCTCATTTTATTTTTGTAGTTTTAGTAAGGTTTTTCCTCTGAGCAAACAAGTAAACCACAAGATGTTGCGTGTGTTTCCACTGGCATAAAAAAGCATCACCCCTTTCACAACTCGGTGAAGGGAGAAATAGTAATTAAAATAGTGTTACCACTGATAGAGCAGTCACTTGCCTTTGGTGGCCAACTATGTAAATCTATAGAAATTTGGCATTGACTTAATGTTTTTTCAAGGCTTCCTCTTCCCATCTTCTCCCAACGTATTTATGAATTTTGACTGCTATTTCTAATAGCACAAGAGACACGGGAGGTAATCTGTGCACAGACCAAAGCTTTTTTTTTTTCCCCCAGCCCCGTGCTGCAGGAGGAAGAAAAATTGCAGCCTTACCTACACCACATCTCAGCTGATGCTTAATGCTGAGAGGCTTTGGAGCACACGTGTCTCTACCTTTGAGAGATATTTGTATTTGTATTTTTATGGCCCGAGCTCTCTTGTTCTGCGGTGCCGTGTTGCAGCACACAGCGTTCAGATCAGTCTTTCCTAATGTGTCACTTCCTTGCTGGTTATTTTCAGAGAAGTGTATAAACAGCATTTTTCACTTGAGCCGTGAACACAGCCCCTGCAGCCCTCCTGCTTTGCCCCGGGCTGTCTGTGGTCAGCGGCAGGGCATTGTGGTTATTCTCCAGCAGCATTTCCACAGTGTCCTTTGGCCAGGCCATTTCTGGGTGGGAAATCCAAGCGCTTGCTGCGCATCGTCCCTGGCGTGTCCCTGCATCCCATGGTTCTGGGGCTGGTTCCGCTCCACTTGGCTACACAGTGCTGGAAGGAGATTTGGTGCTCCAGCACAGCTCGGCTGCGGGCTGCTGAGGCAGGTCTTTCTGCAGCTGCCCTCTGTTCCTCCCATGCTGCTTTTCCCCTGACTTTCGAGGTATGGCTTTTGGGGGTAGTCCTAGGCACTGTTCTCATTTTGTTTCCTCCCCCTTGCTAGGTGCATGGCTACTATTTAGCTTTGGGCTTTAGCCACCCATATCTTCTGCAGATGCAGGCGGTGTTGGGACTGTTCTGCTTCCATTCAAGATTGGCAGAGTGATGCTGCTGTCCCCTGCCAAAGCCAGAGCTCTCCTCCTTGTGAAACACACCGAACTGTGCCTTTCACTGCTTGGGAAGGAGAGTTGCAGTCCCACCTTCAACTGCAGAAACACCAGAGCAGATGCTTCCAGGAAGAACTGCTAGAGGTGGGAGTACCTGAAGGAAAAGTCCATGAAGAGAAGGAAGGGAACTGCTTGGCCAAGACTGCAGGCTGTGTCAGACAGCAACCCATGGGGCTGGCAGAAACCACGGGAGACTTGAGTTTGGCAGTAGGTGTAGAGAGGGTGGGGATGGACAGAAAAGAGCTTGTCTCCCATGAATGCCAAGTGTGCAAAGGGAAAGGCAGGCAGGCACCAGGAAAACCTAAAAGCAGTGACTGTCCCCAAACTGGGCATATTAATTTTGCAGAAACCAGCCCTGGCTGCAGCCCAGCTCTCTTTAGCTGCAGGACAACATGGTGGCCAAAGTTACCACTGAAGAAGCCTTCCCTTGGGGTACAGATCCTTCTTCCACATCATAGCTCTGAGTCCTCTTCATATATAGTCTCCCTTCCTACTACAAAGAAGATAATCATAGAATATAAAGAAAATGATAGTTGTCCTGTGTTGCCAAAGGGCCGGCGGCTTTTGGATGGACTAAACCTGTCCCTGGCGCGCGGCCGCGGCGCTGCTGTACTTGCTGTGCTTCAGCAATGCCCGGTATTTCACCCAGACTCAGGCCACCACCTGCCAGTCCCCAGCTCCATCCCCAGTAGCTGCAAGGGACAGCTGCTGGAGCTGGTACCACTGGGCTGCCTGTCCCACCCTCCTGCAAAGAATTACTGCCCGCTGAGTGTGAATAAATGACAGGAGCCAGCAGGCAGAGCTTGCCCACATCCTGGTTTAGCAGAGAAGCCAGGGAAAGGGAGGAGCCTTGTGTCAGTGACATGCTTGGCTGAGGAACATGAAGAAGGCAGTGGTGCCCCATGCCCGGGGAGAACAGCCAGAGCAGTTGTCCTCTGCCCACCCCCCATGTAGCCTGCATGAAAAATTGCAATGGGAAGTAAATAAAATAAAGCTCCCTTACACCTTGGGAAAAGGTTGCTGTAATCCAAGCATACAGGGCAGGGGGTTTTAGAGGTCTTGCTGTTTCCCAGCTGGGCAGCAGGGTCTCACAAACCTGGCACATGCACTGCTGGGCACCGAATGCTGTCGGAGGACTTCAGCTTTGACTTGTCCTTGACTGGCCCCTCGCAGGGACAGCTGCTGAGTGAGGACGTGGTGCTGGGGTAAAACCCCATGGGGAGGGACAAGGATTCATGAAGTGCAATAGAAGAGCCTTCATGGGCGTGTGGATGTCATGAATGGCATCTTCCGAGGAACACTACATCGCAAGGAGTTCTCATGTGCAGAAACATTTGAGCAGATAATTATTATTTTGTTTTTAAAGGCTCCTCTTCCCTTCCAAGCTTCCAGCAACTAAACAATTGAACACAAGGTAGTGGTGTTTCTTTTTTCTTTTTTTTTTTTCTTTTTTTTTCCAGTTGCTTATAAATATAATTTATTACCTGTTTAAAAATTCTTTCTTACACTTTGTACATGTCAGGCTGACAGAATAAATGCAGGCATTTACAAACAGAGGGAAGGAGAAAAAGGGAGGGGGGTAAGAGGCACACTCAGAACTAGTAAACCACACCTCCACTGTACAGCAATACAAATAATGCAATGGCTAGCACTTCTCTGGTAGTAAGTCAGTCTTTAGAAAAGGAATTGCATAGAAGATACAGCAATAGGGAAATCAAAACCGAAACAGTTCTCCAGGTCTGAATAGCAAAGGAAAGGAATCCCACGCACACGGGCAGAGCTGAGACATGGGAGGGAGAAATGCACCAAGACCCCCTCGGCCCGGGTCACGCCGATGGCTCATTCCCTGCGGGCCTCCGTCTTTGCTTTGGAAAGGGACCACCTTAACCACCTGGCTGGGTTTTTTTTGTTTGAACTCTTCAGTGTTAACAGACAGAACACGTGTTGGCAATAAAAAGTCTGCTGCGCGGCTGTGCCACACCGGTAATGCCATCACTGCCCTGCCCAGCCCTGTCGCCCAGCCTGCAGCACGGCAGGTTACCGGCTCACAGCTCGGGGGGCGTGGGGTGTGTCTTTGCAAGGTGCCTTGCAAGATCCGTGGGAGAAGAGTGGTTTGCTTCTCCTTCCTAATTTTGCTTGCTGTCCCGACTTGATTTTGCTTTTTGTTTATATTGTTGAAGCTCCCAAATTTCCTGGCAAGCCGCAGCAAGAGCCAGCTGGCAGCAGCCAAAGAAACTCTCGGGGCTGTGCAGGCTTTTCTCATCGAGGGGCTATTGTCACAGCAGCTGCACGCTGGCAGCTGGAGCTCAGAGTGCCAGGACTTGGAGAGCCACCTCACCGCTGCAGGAGGGCCCTGCCTGATTACAGAGCACATCTTCACAGGCACCCAGCAGTTGCTCACATGCCATGGCACAGGATGCTTTCGGAGAAAAGGGTGCAGGATGCGTATCGCTCAATCTCTCTGTAAGCAGTCGAGGAGACTGAACCACTATTAAATACATTTAATCAGCATCACAGAAAGTGGAATACCTATACAGTGATAAAGGTCTGTGGGAACTCTGGATTACCACTGGGGTTGTGGGGTTTCTTTTTGTACAGACAGAACTTAACGAAAGGATTTTTCAGATTTTGGGGAGCAGGTGTCAGGTTTAAAGGACAAGTAAATAAACTAAATGCTCCTATTTCATGTGAGGAGCTTGACCTACCAAACTTGAGAGCTCATTTCTGTGGCTTTGGTTCAAGTCCAACTCTAGTTCTTTGCCAGTTTTCACTCCATTGGCTCTCAACGTGCTGCCTATTTGACCTTGCTACGGCACTTCACCTGCCCAAGAAAAAAGTTGGTCATAAGAGGATGCCCACACTAACACCAGAGCTCAAAGCCTCCAGCTGTAGGTGTCCTTTATTTCCCTCCTCTCTGTCTGTATGTATATACACACGCACACTTTGCACTACTGTTAAATTCCTGCTTCAAAGGACAGCTGAGTTAGGTGCTGCAGCGTTTCCAACCCTGCAGGGCAGTTCATTTTATGACCTCGAGCTTTCACACACAAGCTAGCCACGGATTGCAGTGGTGACCCCCCAGAGTCAATACCTCATTGGAGTCCCTGTGGGAGAAGGGCCAAAGGTTTGTTTTCCTTTCACAAACCACTTGCATCTTTGAGCCCCCTGATACTAAACAAGCCAGCCTGCAAACAATTCGTTATGTCGTGGCCAGACGAGAGCCAGAGTTAATACCTGAAAAGACTTCTGAATGCTCAGTAAGTTTACAAAGTGCTCTGGACACAAGATTTAAAAAAATAAAACAACCTCAACAGTCTCACCTTGTTTAAAATTAACCTCAGAGCTGTGGTAACTACTTGGCTCGAGCATACAATGGTCCAAGGGCAACCCCCACCCCCCCCCCCCCCCCCGCCCTCCCCCCCCCCCGAAGACAACGAGACCCCCCAAAAAACCGCCCCCGGGTGCAAAACAAAACACAGCGGAACAGTGCACACAAAACGGCGT
>JANIMW010008239.1:0-23471 GCA_024582635.1 Todiramphus saurophagus | reverse complement strand
AAGTCTCTCTCCCTTATTCCCTTTCTCTTTCCCCTCTGGGGAGGGAGGGGGGTTAACAGAGAGTGTCTGTTATAGGTCTAAGATGCTGCCCTGACCCTAAACCTAAACCTTGACACATGGTTAGCACACATTAGTGAACATTTTAACCTAGTTTAATGCTCTACCAAGTTTTAAGTTCCTGAATGATCATTATCATCTTTCTGAACACTAACAATTCCCCTATAGGCAGGTCAGCTTTATTCCACTCTCTACTTGTGACTCAGACTGGTAATTCTGAGCCTAATTACAGAATGTTAAATTCACAGAAAAAAAACTATCAGAGTGATTATAAATTGACAAATACATGTTCCTTCTACTTTCAAGCATTTCATCCTAAAAGAATGGTCTTGGATCTTCAAATGATATGCACCTTTAGCTACTAAAAAGCTTCAGTTTGCTAACAATTCTATAAATACGTGAGGCCATGTAAAGACAATATACAAAACTTCTTGGTACTTTGATGGGTTGCAAATATATAGTATAGATATACCCCACACAACGTTGCAGGCTTGGGGATGCGTGACTGGAAAGTTGCCTCCTGGAAAAAGACCTGAAGATGTTGGTCAACAGCCTCCTCAACATGAACCAGCAGTGTGCCCAAGTGGCCAAGAAGGCCAACAGCATCCTGTATGGCCAGCAGAACTAGGGTAGTGATTATACCCTTGTATTGGGCACTGGTGAGACCACACCTCAAATACTGTGTTCAGTTTTGGGGCCCTCTCTAGACACTGAGGTGCTGAGACATGTCCAAAGAAGGGCAATGGAGCTGGTAAAGGGTCTAGAGAATAAGTCTTATGAGGAGTGGCTGAGGGAACTGGGGTTTAGCCTGGAGAAAAGGAGTCTCAGGGGAGACCTTATCACTCTCTACAACTACCTGAAAGAAGGTTGTAGTGAGGTGGGTGTTGATCATTTCTCCCAAGTAACAAGAGGTAGGACAAGAGGAAATGGCCTCAAGTTGTGCCAGGGATGTTTAGATTGGACATTAGGAAAAACTTCTTCTCTGAAAGGGTTGTCAAGCACTCAAACAGACTGCTCAGGGAGGTGGTGGAGTCACCATCCCTGGAGGTATTTAAAAGACTTCTAGATGAGGTGATTGACAATAGGCTTTAGTGGTGGGATTGTTAGGTTAACAGTTGGAGTCAATGATCTTAATGGTCTTTTCCAACGGAAACAATTCTACGATTCTATAATACATACAGAGATGGAAGTTGAAGACTGTCTTTCTGGCAAAAAGAGAAAAATCCCCATTTTTATAGAATCTTATGAACGCAACTATTTGAAGACTTTCCAGCTGTTTGTGAACATTCAATTAGTTATCAATATGATATGCCAGCAGTGTGCCAAGAAGGCCAATGTCATCCTGGCTTATATTGGAAATAGTATGTACTGATGTCTCAAATCTCGCGTAGTGCTAAGATCTGGACAGAGAATGAGCAAGGCCTTCCAGGAGGTATCACTGGCTCTCAATAGTCCTCAATGTCTCTGCCATCCTCCCCAGCTCCTTTCAGATAAATTAACAATAGGAAGAGATAAGTTGTGGGTAGGCACGACAGTGTCTTTTCCATGAGTTAAGTTCCTCTGCTAGCCATTGAGACTGCAGCAAGGGACCACACCAGAAGTAGCTCATGCAAATGGGCTATTCCTCTATGCTTCCTATGTAAATTGGGGATGCCACCCATATCACAAGAGTATAAAAAGACAGTAAAATATTGATCTGTGTGCACCCACTACCAAAGAACTCAAGATTTGGATTGATCCCATGAGTCGTCACTGGATTCAAGGGTGGTGATATTTTTCTATATTACTCTCTCTCCCCCTATTTTTTCCTCTCCTCCTCTTTCTACTCACTTTTTGTTCTTCTCCTTGATATTTAGTTGTGCCTTAATTGATATAAAAAAATAACCTCTATTGCCAAAATTCCCTTATCTGCACCATTTATTGATTGTTCTCAGGGAAAACCAGTAAATTGTTTTGTATTGTTCCTCCAAGCCATTGATGACTACCACCTCTGCAGCCCTGCTGTGCACAATAGCTTTTTTTAGGGGATCACAATGATCCACCTCCCTCATCATCCACTGGGCAGGACAAGACACCAGCACAACCATGGAAGTGGTTGACCCCTGTACTTTGCACTGGTGAGGCTGCACCTCGAATACTGTGTTCAGTTTTGGGGCCCTCACTCCAAGAAGGACGCTGAAGTGCTGGAGCATGTCCAAAGAAGGACAACAAATCTGGTAAGAGTCTAGAGAACAAGTCTTATGAAGAGCAGCTGAGGGAACTGGAGTTGTCTGGAAAAAAGGAGGCTGAGGGGAGACCTTCGCACTCCCTACAACTCCCTGAAAGAAGGTTGCAGTGAGGTCTCAGTTGGTCTCTTCTCCCAGGTAACAAGCTGTAGGACAGGACGAAGAGGCTTCAAGTTGCACGAGTGAAGGTTTAGGTTGGATATTTGAAAAAATTTCCTCACAGGAATGGTTTTAACACATTGGAACCGGCTGCCCAGGTAGGTGGTAGAGGCATCATCCCTGAAGGTATTTAAGAGATGTGTAGATGTGATACTGAAGGACATGGTTTAGTGGTAACTTGGCAGTGATAGGTTAATAGCTGGATTTGTTGATTTATTCATCTTAAAGGTCTCTTCTGCCCAAAACAATTCTACAATTCTATAAAAACTTAGAGAGATTTAAGGTATTGTTAATGTATAAATTGGTTTTACATTTCAATATTGATTTAAACAGAAACAATGATTTGTAAGTATTTACACTAGTCAATGTTCCTCTCATTCTTAATTTTTCACAAAAAGCATCACCACTGTAAAGATAGTTACACTTGTTATATGTATCATTATAGTGAGTGATTTCTTCGACATTTTTACTAAAGCATACATTTTAATTTAAGCTCTGATTAGTTAGTAGCATATGGATTTTTGGCAATTTTTAAATTAATAAGAATTTTTCAAAATATATCTAAGCATTTCTTCCCTGCTGGCCAGCATTACTATTCAGCTGCTCCACCTGATGAAGAACGAGAACTTGCACACAAATATACAAACATTAAAAATTATGTAGGAATATCAAAAATTCATGAATCACTCAGTCTTACAGCTGCCTGCAGTTGACAGCTTATACCGTGTATGCAATAAAAAGCACGCTATGATTTTGTGACCGCCACTCTCAGTTCTCATCTCTAGCATAACAATGAGTCCCACTATTAGTTCTAAAGATGCTGTATTTTTTTTTCTTTTTTTATGCAAATGCACTTGCTTTACATGTAATGGATTTAGAATCTCTTTTTAAAAGAAGGGAAATACTTCCCCAGCATTAGCAAATGAGGACAGATCCTGGAGTCATCCAAACCCACTAACTCTCAGAGCCAACTCAACTCAAACTCTTAAAATACAGTTTTGATCTTCTTTGGTTCATTCCCTTATTATTTACAAGTTTAATTTTTTTTATAATTCCCATCTCATTCCTTTTGATAGGCCTCCTTTTATTTTGCTTCAAAAGAGAAACTTTCTTGCCTTATACTTAAAACTTTCAACCTTACCTAACTCACACTTACCACTCTATTTTGTTTCTTTCCATGACTGTTGGATTACACGAATAGATTGTTCTCCTGGCTTCTTACTTGGATAGATCCAAGCTTATCCGATCAAAAAACTTTTCTTTCTCAGTAATAATAATAATAATAATCACAACAACAACAGCCTCCAGACACACAGTTCCATAGTCTCCTTCACTATCTTTATTCTCTTCCACTGTTTTGACCAAGTACATCACCTTTTCCTCCCTGGCCCTATCACCCTGCTTCCCTAGTTATAAGTATTGATATGATGTCTCACTTGTAAATGTACAGTTTCTAAAGACAAATAGTTAATTTCTGTGTCTAGGACACTAATGATCCATATTTTCTCCAGGTCCTTTTGTCCCATTATTCATTGTTCCTATAAAAGTTTTTCCATGGACTTTACCTCTCCTTGAATTAACATTTCAGCAGTGCTGGCTTTAGTAGTTTTTCAAATACTGCAGATATTTTTTATGGCAATCACCTTGTATTGCTGTTTTGTTGGTACCATTCTTTCTCAATGGGCATTCAAGGTTAATGTCTTGTAATTTAAGTTTATCATTCATTTAAAGACTTGAAATCATTTATGTATGTACATGTTACTATTCTGGGGACCATTCACAAGACCATAGTCAGGAATACTTCTACTCTCATAGAAGATAAAAAGTGTACTAATGATACATAAAATATCCCCTGTTTAATACAAAATAGAGAGAATGAAGATCTAGAAAAGCTCAATTCACTTATTATTAAGTGTAAAGCTCTGTAATCACAACAGTGTCAATTACTGGGGAATAAGAGAGATCTTCTGATATAATCATGTCACTTTAAATTACTTCAGTATGTTCCAACATCAGCTTTAAGAGACCTTGGGAAAATGTAGAGGTGGGTGGGTAGAACAAACTGTAGCTGCAAGTTGGTACTTAGTATTTTGATCTATTTACACCTGGGTATCTGTTGGCAGCCTGTTTTATTTTGCAGACTTTCTGAGTCCATCTCTGTAGGAGTAGGTTCTAATGAGTCAAGCCATTAGCAACAAATCTCAGGCAGCAAAAACAAGACAGCAGCAGCATTTCTACCCATTCCTCAAACCCTTCTGGGTGTTATACTCCAAAGAAACAAAGACAGACAAGGTCAAACCTGAACATAATGCCCTTTGTAAAGCGTCATTTGTACACAGTACATTCCTCATTAATCTATTTCAAATGCCTACCATATCCACATATTAATGCAATGTCTCATGTGTGTTGTTCAACCATTTTCCCCTTTTGCATGCTACAATGATCAAAAAGTAACAGCAGAGAGAAAAAGGTCAGATGCATATATAAATTGTTAGCCACCACAGAAAATCAAAATGTTTTTTTCTTGACAGATTGACTAGCAATATTTATTAATTAACATCAAAAACCTTTACCAATATTTCATTAACTATTCAGTCTCTCCAGTAGTGACTCATAAGAACAGCACAGATTCTTTCTCCTGTTTTTCATTTGCTCTCACAGAAAACTTTTTTGCAGCATAAATCTCAGTCTTTCTTTGAGCTTTTGTTGACTTGCTTACATTTTTTAGAAACCTATCATGAATTGTCTGACGTTTAAAGAATCACTTTGATAGAGGAGTGTTAATTTATCCTATTTCCATTAATATCCTGCCACAGGAAGGGACGAGAAAAAGATTACAGCAGCAACTTCTAAACCACATGATTCCACCCACAGATACTCTGAAGAGAAAAGCTTCTCCTGGGCAACATGACCTGTCAAACAGAAAGATGTGAACTGCAAGCAACTTCTCCCCTATTACCAGAAGAGTTATATTCAATTGCTAGTTTCTCCATTTAAATTCTTCACCTGTTTTCTCCAGCAGTTCTCTACTATTCCACATTCCTTTCAAATTCAAGACCATAGAGCTAAGTGAAAAAATACCAGCTACTAAAGCCAAGACTTTGCTCTGTGTTTTCAGTTATCAGTTCTTGGGGTTCACAGCCCATTATGTCTCGGGGTGTCTGAGCCCGTATATTTTAGGAAACACATGGGGTTATTATTAGGAAGTGAAATTTTCTTGCTTCTCTCCAGTGCTACAGTCACCAGGCCTTCACAGGCCTTCCCCAAAACAAGACGGCAGCTGGTCAAGGAAGGTCAGGCAGAAAATCATGTTGGTTTGTGCTGTGCTGCTGCTGGCAGATACTAGCCTCTGACATTACCATCCAGGGTTCCTGGACATCCCCTCAGCATTCATCACCACAAAACTTTCTAATCTCCAGTATCCACCTCCACTTCCAGGATATTTCCTCCAGTCAAAAACTTCACCTTCTTCTTTCACAGCCTCAGAACCCCTGAATGTCCTAACTAGTATATATACAGAACAAGTGATCAGTCACATCTTTTCATTACCTGGAGATTTCAGAACATGTCACTTCTGTTTAGTTCAGGTGTTATCGAAACCTACATCTAGCGTCTACCAACTGCAGCTAGCAAGTACCAGGCATCTACCTGAGATTTCAGAAGTTCAGTTTGACATTCACCCACACAACACCATTATCTGATGCCTGTTAGCATTCACAATTTAAGCTATTTTCACCTGCAAGACTCCCAATGGTCCGTTGGCTTCTTCTCTTCAGACTTTTAGCAGAAGAAACTCTATTTAGTCAAAAAAGGTATTTCAAGTTGCTTGGATTTGTGAAAACTTTGCTTCTAGTTCAAAAAGTTCAGGCAATGTTTCCATAATTTACCTATCTCCACTACTGATACTTTCGTGTTCCCATTCCAGTGTTTACTTTGACACTGGCAATTAAGAAAACTCTTTCTAGCCTTTACAAGCCTTTTATTGTTAACTATTTAAATGATTGGTTAGAAAATATAAAGCAGAACAACAAAATTTATGTCAAATTATCTCCATCAGTTATTTTACTGATTATTTCTCAAAGGATAGGAATTGTCCAGCCTTGCTTAAGAACAATACTCTTCTAAGAAACACAGTGTAAACTTCCAGCTTACCCTTATTGCATGCACTGAAGTTGACATTTTCTATTATTTTTTATTTATTGTATTACACTTTTTAGACCTAAACCCCATGCCACCAACTGAACAATTGGACCATGAAGTTAGTCTATTCTTTCTCTAAAGAATCCTATGAAAAGCATCATCATCTGCCAGACATTCCTAGCAAGCACCCAGGCACATTGTCATCACACTCCTTCTGTAGAGCAAATGAGAAATTTAATGTCTAATCCTTTTTGTTCTGAAAACTATTGGAAATTTCTGTGCATTTAGTTACTGTCGTTTTCATCTTATTTTCAGGCACTAGTCTCCTAAATCAAAGAACTGTATGTGGATTTTTTTCATCCACTCCAATATTGTTTAAACTGATCTTCCTCCTTGAAATACTCAGGATCTCGCAACATCAAGCTTCCTTCACTTCAAAATAAAATACCTATAATAAAAAAGGTTCCTCCCTGATATTCTGAAACAGGGAGGAGATTGAAACTGCAAGTCTTTTAAGGTAAACTCAACCTTTTCCATGACTTTCCCAGGACCTCCTTCCAACTGGCTATGTCATCTCTCCAATTTGTCAACAGATTAAAGACACATGCCGCAGAAAACGTAGTCCCATTTTTAACCACTTCTGCAGTTAATCCTGAACGAATTCTTATGGGCTTCCTTCTTTTCTGGTCTCAATCATATTTTGTAGTTTGGTTTTTTTCTTACTTTCTCTGTTTCCTTTCTCTTCTTTCACCACTTTTTATCTGATCTACTTTTTGTTCTCCTTCATTTACATTTCTCAGTCTTGTTCAGGTCTCAGAAAGCTCTTTACTTCATACTGAGTTTTCAGAAATGTCACTTTTATCTACCTGGGAAAGCAGTAAAGTTAGGTGAATTTCCATTTATTTTCTCTGCGCAGTGAGGAATTCTGTTTTGAGCAAACATAGTATAAGCTCCTGCTAGAAATCATTACGTGAATATTGTGGTAATGCTTTATTGTTATAATAGAAACATTCCACACATTAAACATTTTTCAGAAGAAAAGTTAAATTGAGAGGAAATTTACTTGGTTTAGCTTTCAATTGAATAGTCCACTATGAGTAAGTAGAAGGAACTGCCAAAACTCATGAGTCTCCCCATGTATTTTGAAAATATGGATCTGGAAGTGATCAGAAAATATCAGACTACTTGTTTTAGTTAAAACAACCACCTTTTTAAAACAAACAGCTACCTTCAGTCTCATAACAGAGAACTAAAAGAACTTGTGTGTAAAGGTAATATCACTGTCCAAAACAGAGAAGTTTTGTCTACTTTTGTCAACTTAACTGACAAACAAAAGTAAACTTAAGTAATAAATAAAATAAAAATATGCACAAAGAGGTTTTTATGGAAAAAATGGTAAAATAAATACATAGAGAGAAGACCTGAAAGGCATGGACAGGAATTGGTAGGAAAGTAAAACCAGAGATGGAAAGACTGGGTCTTGGAGAGGCTGTGCAATTATCTGTCTAGGAGGCCATGCAGTATAGTCTACAATTCTGTATTTTTGTTTCTACATTATTTACAATAAAATACACTTTCTAAAAAAATTAAGGACAAGACCTTAAACCCAAATGGGCATAATTAACAGAAAAGTTTCCTAAGAGAAGAAAAAAATATAAAGGAAATGAGGTCAGCACAATTGTAGATAACAGAAATGAGAAGGAAGGAATCAGTAACTACTCATAATATGATAATTTGTAATATTGGACATGGTGTAAAAAAGAGGAGAGGGCAATGTTTCTAGAGAAAATGGGGTTTCCCCACATCACCTGGAATAGACTTGTGGTGGTAAAAAGAAACCCATTAAAAGATGTAGAAGTGAAAGTCATCAATAAAAATATGAGAGAAAAGCAAAGTATCACAACAGAGACCAATTAGTTGCTCAGTAAGCAAGCACAGGAGAAAAGGACAAAGTTGCCAAAGAGAGTTGCTGGGAACTCAACAGAGACAGTGGAAACTCAGGACTTGGTGGGAGAAAAGAAACAGAATGTTATTTTTGATTGTTATTATTTAGCACTGAAAAAAATGAGACATTTCAGACTGGTACCCCCAGCTTCTCTCAATAACATCATTCCCCAGCCTGTATCAATATCAGGGGTTGCCCCGACCCAGGTAATGACCTTGCACTTGTCCTTGTTGAACATCATAAGGTTCACAAAGGCCCACTTCTTAAGCTTGTTCAGGTCCCTCTGGATAACATCCCATTCCTCTGGCGTGTCAGCTGCACCACTCAGCTTGGTGTCATCTGCAAACTTGCTGAGAATGCATTTTATCCCACTATCTATGTCATTGATGAAGATATTAAACACCAGTTGTCCCAGTACAGACCCCTGATGGGCACCACTCATCACTGGTCCTTCAAAACGCTGTCTCTCCCATTCAGAGAGAATACTGGGGGGGACTTACAAAAGTCCAGATAGAAAACATGTGTAGCTCTTCCCTTCTCCACTGATGTAGTCACTCCATCAAAGAAAGCCACTAGATTTGTTTAGCAGGACTTGCCTTGGGAGAAAGCCATGCTGGCTGTGTCAAATCACCTCCCTGTCCTCCACGTGCCTTAGAATAGCTTCTGGGAGGATCTGTTCTATGATCTTCCCAGACACAGAGGTGAGTCTGACAGGTCAGTAGTTCCATGGGTCCTCCTTTCTACCCTTTTTACAAGCAGGTGTAATGTTTCGCTTTTTCCAGTCACCAGGGACTTCACCTGACTGCCATGTCTTTCCAAATATCATGGAGAGTGGCTTGGCAACTACACCAGCCAATTCCTTCTGGACTCTGGGATACATCTCTTCAGGTCTTATGCCTTATGCTTACACAGCCTTATGTATGTTCAGTTTTCTCTGGTGGTCATGAATCTGATCTTCTCTTACAGTGGGAGATGTTTTGCTCCCCTGGTTCCCATCTCACAGCCCATTGACTTGGGTGGTGTAAGGAGAGAGAGGTTGCCAGTGAAGACTGAGGCAAAAAAGTTATTGAGTACCTCAGCCTTCTTGTCCTCGTTCCCAGCTTGCCAGTGTTGCTCAGCAGGTAGGGGTATGTTTCTTTGACATTTCTTTTCTGTCTGACATACCTGTAGAAGCCCTTATTATTCTTTATATCCATTGCCAAGTTCAGCTCCCACCATGCCTTGGTCTTCCTGACACCACTGCTACACAACTGGGCAGTGTTTCTATACACTTCTCAGGCATGTTGGTCTCTTGCCTTCCTTTCCTCATTTCTTACACCTGGAAGTTTACTTTCCTAAAATTCAGGGTCCTAACTTGACCCAAGATCACATGACCCATATCCAGCTTCTACATTTATTATAATGCCTACTTAATTTCTAGATTAGATTCTCCCCCATTGGATTATTGCTGTGATGCCCTGCAGCACAAGAGATGAAATTGTCCCCAGATGAAAATTTGTGATAATGCTTTTATTTTTATTTTCCTTAACAAATTTGCTTCTTCATAAACCTTATCTAGTCTTGTCAATACCTACATGAAATATGGCAGGATTATTTTCATATTGTTTTAAGTCAAGGATGATTTTCTGCTGCCCTTAGGCTGACTTCTTTCCATCATGATGTAATACTCTCTTTTCCTACAGAGCTGCTTTAATGCTCAGAATTTGCACTTTGCCATTATTCCCCTCCTGCTTTATTTGTTTTGATTGTCATATGATAGTGCTGTGCTTCTCAACTCAGCTTCTCCCACTTAAGTTTTATCTTCAAAAATTATTTTTTGCTCCTATTTTATGTGTTATGCTAGGTTACCTTTGTGTTTGTTTACCTGCACTGGCTTTGAAAAAAAACCCAAAAAAACAACATTACTGTGAAAATATGTGTCCCATTTCCTATTTTTGTTTTGATCTCAGCCTGGCATATATTTTCATTTTTGTCCCCCAGTGTTTGGATTATATTTCAGTGAACCAGTGGAAATCCTTTACACAGGAAATGTCTTCCTTTGCAAATGAATCAGCATGTACAAATTCATATGGTTTTACTCCTTAGGAACAGATGTTAAGGGAATATAGGTTAAGATTTAGATCCAAACTGGTCTCTTCAGTACTATAGTTTGCTGTGATAAACAGAAAGATGGAAATGCAAACCAACAGGGGCATCCCAGATTTAACATCCCTTCTGTTCTGGCTGAGGTACATTTGACTCTGTTACTTGTAGACACACTTTGCCACCACAGTATTCAAAACTAACAGAGAAATCCCTCTTAATCACAAGAAGATTTCTAGTCTTGTCTAAAGCTGTAAACATGCAATTCCACAGAGACTGAAATTTGTAAATATTCCAGATAAAGATGTATCTTCAAATATTGTAATTTTATTTCTATGAACCATGTTTATAAGAATATTTGAGGAACCCATAAATGTCACACAAAGCAAGAAATGGACAAAAGCTTACATAAATGTTCCAAGAAGGCTGACACAATCTTTTATTAGTTACCAAGAGGACATTGACAATTTTTTCATTTCTTTTGAAAATGTCAAAAAATAATAATGGATCACTGCTCTGTTCTGCTTGGTACCTCCAGCAGAATTTTGGAGCATGCTGCATTGGGGCCACCAGCCAGCCTTGAAAAATTCTATCATTCACTTGTATATGCTTTAGGCCAATAAGCTGTGATTAGTTTTTCATTACCATAATTAATGTAGTATGTGTTAATTAGTTGACTTAGGTAGCTGAGTGTTAATTTTTTACTTGACTGTAGCAGGATATACACAGCATATCTCACGTCCAGAGACCTTTTGTATTTAATACACATCTTGGTTTCTGTAACTTTTTTGACATCCTTTCCAAGCCAAGTCTTAGGGGGAAAAAAAATCATTTTGCTAGACAGAAGCACTAGAGAAGAAAGGACATAAGCTTACTACAATGCAAAAGTAACCTGAAAAGAAATACAGAGAAACAGAGGGCTCCAACCTATGCATTCTACATAGTTTTCCAGTAAGATTTTGCAACACCTAGATGCCACAAGGTATGGATTCATCCTGAGTCAAGGCTATGATCCAGGTAGAGGAAACATGTCCAGTAAGACACACGACAGAACCACAGATTGTTGATGTTGGAAGCCTCTTCTGAAGACCATCTAGTCCAACCCCTCCTACTCAAGCAGAGTCAATCACAGCAAGCTGCTGCCCAGGGCCATGTCCTGTCAGGATGTTAATGTCTCTGAAGATGGAAAGTGCAGCTTTTCTTGGAAATCCATTCCAGTGTTCAAGTTCTTTCACAGTAAAAAAAAATGTTTTCTTGTGTTTGCAAAGAATTTCATGTTTCAGTTTGTGCCCATTGTCTCTCATCCTGTCACTGGGCACCACTGAGAGGAACTTGGGTCTTTCTTCCTTGTATTCCCCATCAGATAGTTGTAAACATTGATAAGATCTGCACTGAGATGCCTCCAGGCCAAACAATCCCAAGTCTCTTGGCCATATGTTGAAATGCTCTATAATAAATAATATTAACATTTAATAACATTGAAATAAATGATCATCTTAATATTAAAACTATGTTTAGATACTTGTTAAATAAGGAGAAAGGACTCATTACTAAATAGAAACTGCTTTCATATTGCAGGGTGTTCCCAAAGAGGAAGAAAACAATTTAAAATAAAACCATCCTCCCAAAGAAAAAATAAATCACAATGATAATTATCCAAATTTATTTCAGATAAATTCTGTTTCTAGGTTTATTTTGTGATTGTTTCCTTCAGATTTAAAATAAATGTATTTTTATTTGAAATGTCCTCCAGATCGGAATTAGAATTTGGAAAACACCAGAATACAGTCTCATTCCACACATAAAATCAAGAGAACAGCAAAGGCACTTCCACAGCAACAGTTGTGAAGTACTGGACAGGACTCTGCTTTAACCTCCAGTCCCAGGAAGATTTTTAGGCCTACAACATGCCTGATTTTCACATCATCCACGATTTGTCCCCAAAGGCTTACATAAGCAAATAGTGACAGGCAAAAGAAGTGCATCTTCAGAGCCAGAGAGGTGGTGATGAGGACCTGACAACTTCAGGAAACAAGTTCTGAGGTTTTTGTTCAGCCTAGTTCTGAGATGGACCTTCTTGAAAAGCGTTAAGTGCACTCCTGCAGCACTTCTTCCTGCTTTACTTCTTTTGAAAGGATTCCACTGAGCCTGATGCAAGACTGCACTGAAACATGGGATGTAAAACAAAGTGCTGTAAGCACAGATAATCAGATTTGCTTCACAGGTGTACTCTTGATCCAAACTGAAAAGTTAATACATATGAAGTCAGTGTTCATGAGTAGTTTTTCTAACCTACAAAGCAGCAGGGTGCGGTACAAAATTTCTGACTCTTTCCTTGCAGTATTATCTCCATTCAAAAGAAGAGATATCAAAGGAAAAGAGCCTCAATGCATGTCTTGTGTGTCTCCAGAATTAGGTGCAAAAAGGGTCTTCTGTAGTGCTGACAAAAGAGCATTTTTATAGATAACATAGCAGCATGCTTAAATACTGTTATCACCCATATCTGAATACAGATGTTTTCACTTGCCATGACTTTTTTTCAGAAATACTATCGTTTTGAAAATACAACTGTGTCTTCTTAGAAATTTATGTAGTACTTTACTTGATCCCAGGAATATGTTACCCAGTAATTCCTCTGTAAATTTATGGTAATTATTCCTTAGCAACTTCTTTAACATTTAGAGCTTTTCCTTGACACATGCAAAATAAATGCCATCTACTTTCTGCAAAGAATAAACAATCATGGAATTACTTTGCAAAAAGACTGCAATTATCATTTAATCATGCTTAATTATATGGGTAATGTACCTTGAACAAGTGTTACAGAAACTAAGACACACATACTTCATTACAGTTACAAAAATGCTATTAAATCTAACAGAATATTGTCTGTCACGTAATGTTGCACTACTGTCATACCCAGAGGCATCTAACTGATTTTGCTATTCAGAAAGCAACTCACACTGTGAGGGGATTTTAGCTTCTTTCCAGTCCCTGTTCACTGACACTCAGCTGGGAAAAGTTCTGTGCTTTACAAGAATTTTACAAGAAAATGTAAGCTATATCATAAAAATGTCATTTAAAGCCTAGTATCTTCACTTCCAAGAACTCCTGTGTTGCCTATCTACATTTAGGCTTGTTTCTTTTTTTATTACATAAATGTGGCCATGACCCACCAAGAACCTAACACCACCTTTTTCATAATGTCAGCAGCACCAAGTACATTGTATAATACATAGAAAAGCTGAAGATGGCAAACCTGTTCTCTCCTCTTTGGGTTTTACAAACCAGGGGTTCCGTGCTGCTGTTGGGGAATGTCTTCTCCACAACACTCAGCTCTTCTTCCCTAGGGTAAGGGATTTGGTAATCTGAGAATCAAGACTTATGTTTCATAGCAGCTGGAGTATGAACAGAGTTGATTTATGTAAGGCGAGTGCTCTGGGCAGTCCTGGGTATGTTAAACAGGACTGAAGATTCATTTTCAGAAGCTTGCTGAAAACAGTCAGCAGTGATTTATAGGCATCTTACCAATCGCTAAATCATTTATTTGATTTTGTAAAAAATTAGTATATTATTCCACTTACTTATATTTTCTTCTCATCTGTAACAAGCTAGCTAAGCCCTAGAGCTAAATCATTATCCATATTTGTAAAAAAAAACCCTATATAAAAAGCATTTCCTACTGTTGGTACCTAAGACATCAACTGAGTCTTTTGATAATATAAATGAGGAGCATCCCATAGGTAATATATGGCTGACACTCTTCTAATTTAATGTTGTCAAACAACAATGACATGTGTAAAGATCTTTGGCCTACTTGATACTGCCCATTGCAGAACAAGTAATCTTGAACAGCAAAAGTGAAGGGAAAAAATATTCTATGTACTTCTGTTTTTTAAAAAAATCAACATAAATTTCTGAAATGAGAGAAATGTTATTGTTATTTTTACAGCTGTACACTAATATGAGATATTTTAATTTTGCTCCTGATGAAGCCCAAGCAAAGATGCCCAATGGCCAAGACTTCTTCTAACTTTTTTTCTCCACAGTCTTGTGATTTTACCTGTCCATTCAAAGGCAGTCCTGTCTACCAAAGAGGCCAAGGATTCCCCCTTCACAGCTTCAGGTGCTGTGTTTAACAGCTACAATGCTAAGAGAAAGTGAGATGAAATGATAGGTGTCAAGTCAAATATTGCTTTTCAGGTCCCAAAACAGGCAAGCTGATGGTTCCACTGAAGTAAATCAAAGTTTTTTTTCACTGACCTAAGAACAAGTTTTGTTATTTAAATCTTGTTCAGCCCAGGACACTAGACCTTCTGCCCTCAATATCACCAAAATAAATGACAAGATATTACTAATGTAGTCATATGAGAAGATCAAGCACACATTTTTAATTAAATGATCTTTATTGTTCTGTATTTAAGAAAGAGGTTTTCTTGGTGATGATTTATTTAAATTCTGTTTGATACTGTGCTTCATCTGCTCGTTTTCTTTTTTGATCTTAGGCCATTATTTACCTTACAAACATTTCATGCCTGCTTAGCATTCTCCAGAGCTGTGAACCATGCTGGTTATCTTCCTCAGAGGCATTCATTCCTTCTTTTTTATTGATGTTCTACCTTCTCAAGGTACCTGATCTTTGTCCCTTTATTGATGCCTCATTGCATGCCTTTTTCTCCATAGTCAAACAGGTTTCCTGAAGAGGGCACAACACAGAGTCAAAGCAAGACATCTAAGAAATACTGAGAAAGACACAGGGCAGAGGTTATGGAGTGCAGCTAAAAGCACGTTGGCCCTGGGGAAACTAAGAATGGACTGGAAGACTGATTAGCATGTGGAAGGAAAACAGAAAAGCAAAGAAGAATCATGTGTAAGCTTAAGTGAAAATGTATAGGAAGAAGAAAGAAAAGCCCTGGCAAAGTGAAAGCTGAAGGAGAAACAAAGATACAGAACTGATTTAAAAAGATATGACTAAGTGCCTAGCATCTTATATGCCAAAGAATATTGTTAAACATTGAAAATGGACCTAATTCTGTTCACCTGAGGCTGTTGAGATTTCATTTATAGCGACATATTACAATCCACGTATTCAAGCAAAGAGATACTAGCTCTCTGACAAGAGAAGCCCTAGCTCTTGATAGCAGTTATTGTTCCATACAGTGGGGAATTAGCATGACCTAGCCTGCTGCTACTTTTCTTCCATATAATCTTCTGACTTAGTTCAGGTATGACATCTAATTTCTGGGTAGACTTTTGTGGCTGTGTGGTAACCGGGCAAAGGTGAGGGCCTGGGCACAATTCAACCTGTTAGATCTATTTTCGCTGGAAAGCCCTATGAAGCTATAAAAGATAAGATGCCTCTCTGGACTAAGAGGGTTAATTTAAATACAGTTTTGAAGCTATCAGTTGGATACTTAACTCCCCACAGATCCAGCTCTGAAGAAATTTATCAGCAAGGTTGTATGGACCTAATTCAAACTTAGTGAGTCAGAGATTTTTCCATTAGCTTCAACAGACTTTGAAACTACACGTGAAAGATCTGTCAGCAAGATTGCATTAGCAGCCAGATCTGTTGAGTTCCTTCTCTTCTAGTATGTAAGTCTTCCTGTATGGGAACATGTCACCAACCAGGGCTGAGTAACACAGAAGAGATTACAGTAGAAGATAGCAGTTAGAGAATGGCCCTTCTAGACCACAGGGATGTGACATGGCAGGGATGTGAAAGCAGCTGCTGCAGCTGATTAGTAGGTAGTGGATGGGGTTGATCAGCTGCAGCTAGCAGAGCAAGAGTCAGAGCTGGAGAAAAACAAGAGCACAATGCTGCAAGTAAGGCTTTGCTGCAAGGAACATGAGAATGAAGTTAGTGGTATGTGTATCTCCCTCAGCAGGACAAACTTGGGTGAAATGTCCTTGGAGTGAGTCAGCCTTGTGACTAGCTTCATGTTTCACATGTCAGAGCTGGAAAGCAGGCATTTCTACATTGTCTCTTATAAAGACAAACTCTCTCTGGTGAGATATAATTATGGGAGCAGAATCAAAACCAAATTTGTTCTTGATGACAAGTGATACTTAGGAGAAGTTCTTTTCTCTCTGAGGGGGTGACTTTTTAATTGGGTTTATTGGGTTTTTTTAATGCACTTTTAAATGTGTAGGTATTGTGGAGACTGAGAGTAATATTAATTATTATTACCTGCTATCTGCTTGTGCTGTGTAAATAGCTATCAACACATAAATGAGTGAAAACACATTTTGTCATTTATTTTAAAAAGCTGTTGGAATATGTTTGTCTAGATTCCTAGACTGTTTAAGTAATGTTGATCATTTCATAAAACTGGCTTTTTGGTGTAATTTTAGGTTGTTCAGATGTTCTTTACTTACATGCTTTAATAAATAGCATGGAATAAAAAAAAAAAAAATAAACAGTTTTCAGGACTTAAGCACTCTAGATAATCAAAAACTGGTAACATGTTCTAATTACATAAGAACAAATGTAAAGGACCATGAAATGGCAGGTGAGTTTGTAGATCTCATTAGCATCTCACCTAGTTTTATCTCCTGTTTTATAAGTTGCTTTATGTTGTGGCTGATAGTTCTTTAATGAAAATTAATGTTCTAAATTAATGCTCTAAAACCTGTTATGGTGTTGCAGGCTGGGCTGGGACCTAAGCATATCGGAAGAGGAGGTGAAGATTACAGACAGCACTCCACCAATTCTAGAGCAAGAAAGTATGTAGAAAAGTTAAAATTTTCAAGGTCAGGCTTGTTCTGAAATACTTTGTGATATGCTATTTTTTAAAAAAATGCAGGTGAGGATATTTCAGCCATTAACACTTACCTACAACATAAGACTAGAAGAGACAAAAGTAATCCTGATCTTTAAGAGGGAAGGGGGGAAAATATTTGCAACTATCTTTGACCCAGTTACATCTTTGCTGGGTGGCAGCCCATCAAACACAACCTTCTTAAATTTCCAGTTTTAATGCTGTACTGAAATTTGCAGCATAGCTCAGTCTTAAATCTTCTTTCAGACTCTCTACTTGACCACCTTCCAAGCCGGATGCATCTGACCCCACTACAGTGCTAAAAGCCATAATTTCTATCTTCCTGTCAGATCTAGTTGATTAATGAGGATTTGGAAATGTTCTATCCTTGGAAGAACTAAGAGCACCAGAATATGGAGTTGATAACTTCAAGTTTCTGCGTGGATGGAAGAAGCCAAAACTCCTAGAGCTTTCCAGATCTTCAGCAGGAACATCTGAATAATTAATATCTATGAATTATAGTCAGTGTAACCTGCTGTGAAATCAGGATTTGTTATACAGCCCTTCTGTCTTCAGCTGTCAGACAGTGTACCTATCAGGACTGACTAAATACATTACCCAAAGAAGTCTGTATTCTCAGCTGGCCTAACAGAACCAGCTTAGCAAGTTCTTGAATCTTCACTTAACTTTGGTTTTAGAAGTTTACTGAAATAAAAACACTTCCAGGAGAAAAAAAATATTTAAGAATTTTACAGAGGAAATTTAGCTGCCCTGTGACACCAATATAATCTGCTTAATACTCCCAGAAATACCGTAATGACAGGTACAGTTCTGCACTTCTCTGAAACAATTTACACAGGTGATACCTCTGTATCAACTATATTTTCACATGCAAGGTCATTGCCTTCAGACAGTGCAGAAATGCAGAAGAGAAACATGGACCCCAGACAGTGAGTCAGAAATCCTAAATCATGTAGCTATCATCTCACTGAAGTCTTTTCATTTTCTTTTGCAGATTGTACTAGATGACCTTTAAAGGTCCCTTCCAACCCACAACATTCCCACCCTTTTTCTCCCACAGTTTTGGAAGGTACTTCTTCAGGGAAGATACCAATAAAAGATACAATGACATCGCTGTTTCAAATGGACATCCCGGGTTTTCCGAGAGATATTACAGAAGCACAGAATTGCAGAATGATAGGGGCTGGAAGGGACCTCTGGAAAACATCTAGTCCAACCCCCCTGCCAAGGCAGGCTCACCTAGAGAGGGTTGCACAGGAGGATGTCCAAGTGGGTTTTGAATGTCTCCAAAGAGGAGAGTCCACCACCTCACTGGGCAGCCTGTTCCAGTTCTCCATCACCCTCAAAGTAAAAATGTTTCTTCTCATGTTTAGATGGAGCTTCTTATGTTCATGTTTATGTCCATTACCTCTTGTCCTGTCACTGGGCACCACTGAAAAAAAACTGATCCCATCCACCTGACACCCACTCTTTATTTATAAGCATTGACAAGATCCCCCCTCAGACTTCTCCAGACTAAAAAGACCCAACTCCCTCAGCCTTTCCTTATAAGAGAGACAATATTAAATTCTCCCATAATGCTAATAACGAGTAACATCATCTTGACTGAACAAACGAATGATGGTTTTTTGACCCTTGATGGGACAGATGTCAAAACATATTATAGCGCAATATATATTACTCAGTTTCATTAAACTGAATGGCTTTAAAAATGGAAGCATCAATAAAATTGAGGGGAAAATATCATGGGATAAGCCTCATAACAGCACCATGGTAGCACTTCTTGCTGTAATGCAGCTGAGTGCTAAGATTACTTTGCAAGGGAAATAACTCTCATATCCAGACTATTCAATCAAATATTAAGTTATATTGCCACTATAGGCAACCAGGAATATAAGTAATAGGAAATGTTTATTATGCCTCTTCTGGTATCCTTAGTTATTAAGCTATTGTTTCAGCAGTAAAAATAAGCAATATGTATATTTTGTTTCCCAAGTAACTTGTTGGAAATTAAGTTTCACTCTAGTGTTCATATATTAGTCTGATCAAGTGCTGCATTATCTTCTACGCTTCTTGGTGGTATCTACGTTTTAGGCTTCTTTTTATTAAGTTTCTTGCTGAAATATGATGTATTAAGTAAAGGCTCCCCATAGTAAATTATATGGGTTTCTTGGTAATATCACTGCATTACCCTGCTCTGAATGATCTTATGTGTCTCATTAGCATAACATGAACTGCATAGGGAGTTTAATCTCCAGTCCTACACTTCTTTATGCACATCTTCTTCTCCCCATAACTTCATTACCACAGGCTAGGAGTTTAGGCAGATCACCAAACAGGGAGGGGACAAAATCCTGTTCCAAGATGAATGACTATAACAGCCTACAGGAATACATGAATGCTCTCTCAATGATCATAGCAAATAGGGGAATGGAATGAAATCTCAAGCCATACATATATCATTTTTACCTGCCCTGCATACCTAATGACAGGGGAAATGAACCAACACTTTACCATAGTGCCATAAGAGAAAAATGAAGGCACAGATTCTTCCTGTGGATTTTGTGCACCTCACTAAGCCACTCAAGTCAGGATCATAGTTCTTCCATGCCTCAGTGTGAGAGAAACAGGAAATTATAGGAAGCAATACAGGTCCTATGAAGAAACCTTTACAACAGAGCCTTTTGTTAGTGTGTTATGTTCTACTGCCACTGTGTAAGCATATTTTCCATACCCATTTCTTGATATTGTTTTATGGGCACATGAATTGAGACCCTTGGCACCTATGTACAGAATTTCTTTTAAAAAGCAGAATTCCTACGTTCTTTTCCTAGAGTCAGAGAAAATTGCACCAAAAGAGATTTTGTATAAAAATATTTCATTATATATTGTTCTGCCACAAGGGAAGTAATGGGTTTTTTTCATGTTTTAAAGTAAGTTTCAAATGAATGACTCAACCTAAGTATATTCAGAGCACTGAGCAGATGGGTTAAATAAATAATGACTTAATTATAGATAGCTTTCATCTTTAGGATTTGATAGGCTCTTACACCTGCACTTCATAATTGGAGATGGGAAAACTTAGATTTGTTTGACTTTCAAATGACAAAGACTGATTCTTCTTGAAAACAGCTAAAGTTGTTACAGATAAGATTGATCTTCTCAGTAACTTGCCTCACTACAAAGTAGTTTGGATCATATCAGACATGTGTGATATCAATTTAAAGTGCTTTAAGAAGCCCCTAAGTGCAAATTTATCTTATAGATCTTAAGGTCCCACAAGACAAAAAGATCATTTTCCAGGTACATAGCTAGCATTTCTTAAAAGCTCTAAAAGGTGTTCATAGAAGAAGCCTCCATGGCTTAGTAAGAGTTGTTATACCCTACAGTTTAGTTATGACATTTTCAAGAATGCCTGTTTAAATAGCTAGGTAATGTATTTTAACAACATTTTTAAATGAGTTTGCTTTTTATACTCATAAAAGTTGCTGAGTTTTTTTTGGTTTTTTTGTTTTTTTTTAACTTGGAAAAAAATAGAAAGAAAGTATGTATTAAAAAAGCAACTGTAGAAACCACTTTGATAGGACACACACCTACCCGGATAAGAGGAGACAGACTCCCAGATGTGAGCAACAAATATAAAATGCCTCTAAAATATATACTGTTATTTATTCTGATCACCAAAGCATTTGTTTAATATAGTTTACTTGGTATAGCTTGGTTTTGAAAATGAATTATACTAAGTGTATGGTATTTTATTAGTAACATGAGTGATCAGAGCTTCTGAAGATTTCTCCCTGGCTGAGCCCAAAGCACAGAACACAGGAGAACAGAGTTAACCTGCCAGCTGTGTGACTGTGCTGTGCTTCTTAAATGCACCACATTTCAGAAATGTTTGGTATTACCACACTGAATGACATGCTAAATAAGAAGATATGAATGTTTTGTTCCTGAACTTCTGAAGGGTTAGCCCAAATAAATAAAACCACTGAGCTTTTGATTTAAGTTATGATTTTCAAAGAGCTACCAATCTTTGAAACAGAACCTTCTGCTTAGAGACTGCAACCTGTGTTTTACTGGAAAAGTAAAAAAAGATCTCTCAGCTCACAGCATATGACAGCGGTTCTCTTCTGTTAATATAAGGCTATAATGTTTGTATTTTTCTAAATGCTAGCACTGGGAAGGGAGCTGAGCCAGTACAGAATCTTCCCTTATAGCCCCTTTGGGCACTAGTCAACTGCCTTCTGGTTGTCAGGAAACCTCTCTGTAAGAACTCCATGGATTTAGGTATTTAAATTATACACTTCCTGTAGTGGTATATTCCAAAGATTTTCAAATTCAACAGAGAACATAATTTAAACAGGAACCAGTCCCCTCTCACCCTTGCTAAACAAAAAGTCTGCTTATTGTTTAAGTTATACCAGAAAACTGAAATGTGTAACCTGCTTCTAGTGTAGGATTTATTCATGTTTCCTTATAGATGTTTGCAGATATCCATGATTATATTTCAGCAAAACCCCCATATTCCACTTTGCAGTTTACAACTTTTTTTGTCCTTTTAAGAAAGGATATAGAACATTGCTTTTGAAATACCCTGAGGTCCCAATCACATTGAAGTTTGCACTTCTTTGCATTCTAGCAGAGGTTCTGTTATTGTTATCATAATACATAGCCTCTCATCCATCTTCCAACCACACAAGAAAAAAAGGAGAATTCTGGACATAGCCCTGTCACAGACAGTGGGAGCTGTACTATACCTGCTGCTGTTCTACATTTTCACCACTAGTACTACAGTAATTCCTATTTGGATTGCATTTCAGGTGAAAAATCAGGCTTTTGGTCAAGAACACACCAAAGCACAGCAAAATGCAATTGATGTTTAAATTTACTTACACAGATTTACAACTATTTTCAACAGGGCTGAGCTTCATTCAGAGGTTTAGTATAAATTAAATATATGTAATTAAAATCATATTTAATTTGATGGAGATACTCACATGCTCAAGAGAAAATATGCACTACACATCCTGATATTATAGCACTTGCTTACTATATGTATGCTCTAGAAAAGCAAAAGGGAGAAAAAAAAAGACTGGAAAAATAAGATCTGGAAGTTTTCAGGGAAGTGGCAGAAACATTTATCAAGCCACTGACATGCAAACACTTGTTGGATGACTTGACAACAGCAATTGGGCACTGCTTTAAGCAGACATTGCCTAGTATTCATCTACTGTGGGGAATTGCAAAGCATGACTGAAAAAGATCACTTGGTGTGTCTGAATGTATTTGGAAAAACTCAAGGAGTATATCAATTCAGTCCAAAACAGAAATACAAAAGCATAAACCCATGGAAATAACATAGTTGATACCAGGGAGAGGAAAAAGAAATGTGTGGGCAGTTTCACTGGTTGCTTCCTCTGGAAATAAAGAAGTGCAAATAATAGAGTACATATAAGCTGTTTTGCAGGACAGTGGCAGACAGTTTCTGATGCAAACACGAGACAACAAAATCTAAGGTCATTTATCATCATTCAGCAGTGCTTAGCACTTGCAGAATCTAGTTCTTAAGTTCTACATGTTACTATTTCTGCCTCTTTGCTTTCATTCTTTGTGATTATTACTCATGACTGAAAACATCTCTGACATTTCATTAAAAACAAAAAAAAATGGCACCTCCATATACAGAAACACTCTGCTGCAGGACCTGTCTTAGCTTTAGATAAAATCTTTGCTGCCTCTGTTAGCTTTCTTTCAATAGGACTTCTTGTTAACAATTAATTAAAGAAAAATGACAGTATTATAAAATATGCTCTTCTCTGAGGAGTTAGTCCACTAATATATTATCCTGTAGTTGCCTTATTCACAGAAAACTTTCTATTCTGATTATTTAACTGGTGTAAGTCACTAGCAGTGGACTATAGAGAAGTCTAGAGTCAGAAACAAATCATAAAGAAAACATTTACGTTACAAACAATTCATGGCAAACACTAATGACCTGAAAGCCGTGCAGCCATCCAGCAAGACTTGGACAGGTTGGAGAACTGGGCAGGGCAGAACCAAATGAGGTTTAACAAGGATAAA
>JANIMW010008237.1:0-26599 GCA_024582635.1 Todiramphus saurophagus | reverse complement strand
TGTGATCCCTTGCCTTGTCTGGGTCATGGGGGTGGCATGGCCAAGCTGCAGCATCCCCCTCCCTGGAGATGAAGGGCTAATAGAGATGCTACCAGCTGACAGAATAGCAACAAACTGTATTGTTAAGCAAGGAGTTTCCCACTCTGGAAGAGGGACAGTGTTATCAAAGTAACATAGACTTGAGTGGTCACAGAGCTTGTTAAACACATGCAAAGGAAGCACTTCCTAACAAATTCAAACCCACAATTTACTGAGTTAAGCTTCACATGGTATCTGTGTGCTGGGGGTTTCACTTTCTTTTTCATAGTTTCATTCAAAAAGTATTTCATCCAGAGATGTCTTTAATCTCTCTTTTCTTCTTTCTGCCTTCCACAGACCTTTGTGATCCAACCAAAGCTTCCTTTCTTGAAAATCCCATAATATATGAGGTTGGAAGGGCTCTCTGGAAGTGCTCTGGCTCAAGCCCCCTGCTCAGGACACAGCCAGGTTTGAATTGGATCTAACTTAAATAGGTAGAGGGTGCTTGCAGCCTCATCCAGATAAGTTTTGAGTAGCAACGAAGACATTTTTCACTGTCCCATAACTATCTTCCCTTCCATCTTTGTTGTCCTCATCTCCACACCCAAGCAGGAAAACACAGGTCTTACAAGCACCAGTCCTAATTTTGACACCTGCAAAACCATCTCTGATGGCCTGTCTCCAGCATCAGCTTTATGCAGAAGACATCGTGTCCATGCGTCTTAACACATGCTCCAGATTTTTATATCGTGTTTAACGAGTTCAGAACAGGCTGAACAAATCTGAAGGGTTCGTTCCTTCTTTCCCTCTGTGGGACTGTAGGAACGGAGCAGCAAGGTCCTCCACATCCTGCAGATTCCTACAGCGTGGTCAGATCTCAGATCTCCTTTAGCACACTGCTACTCCGATTCAGTTTGGCTCTTCCCTTGGACACCTTTCCAAGGACAGTTCTCCTCAAATTTGTCCCATCACCTGTTTAAAGTGCTCAGGAACAGCCAAATAGTAAGCCTAATTCTTCCCTCCTCTGTCCCACAGCTGCTTCCAGTGCCAGCATGGGGACTTGTACTAAAAAATGCACTGCAGTGCTTCGTGTGTGAGCAGATCCTACAGCCACTCGCCAAAATTTACTTCTGCCATCTTAACACCAAAGAGATTCATTGGTTCATTTATAGCAAGCGTTATGTCTGTAACCTGCCATTAGAAACCCAATGAGCTGCTGCTCCATATTCTCTGCTACATGTTCTCACACACACACACAAACCATGAACAAAGTGAGCTGCAAGCTGCAAGCACCAGATTTGAGAATTCGTAGCAAGCCTCCATTTGGCCTGCTTTTGCATATGCATTACAACGCAATCTTTAATTACCTCATGTCCTACTTTTTGCATGAGACCTTGTCTCATTTACTGCCCAAAATAAATGATTTTAACTACCTGACACATTATTCAAGACCTTGTTTTCCCCTCATTGCTCAAAGTGTAATTCCGTGCTTTAGCTCCCACACACTACTGAAGCCCTTCTCTCCAGACACACATTCATTTCTTCCTGAGCTCTTCTATGGTGCTCATCACTGTAGCATTTGAGAGCTTAGCAAACACTAATTTACTTTCATAGCATACCTGTGAGGAAGAGGTACTATTAACCTCTTTTCATAGGTGGAGAACTAGAGCACAGAGAGATTATCATCAAAGGTATGTAACCATTTAAGGGTTGCAGCCTGAGGTGCCTTATGGATGGATTTTCAGATTAGTGAGGCTTATACAATTTTTATATATACAAACTATACTTCCCTCTGCATGCTACAGCAACTCGTGCCAGATATCTGCAAATTCAAGCTCTCAAATCAGGGTAACGAGGGATAAGCCCCAAAGGGGAGGATGGTGGGAAGGTCAGGCACAATGCTGCACCAGGACTTGGTGCGGCTTCTGCCACATGCTGAATTCATCACAGGCAACAAAGCAAAAAAAGAGCAGGTAGTCCTTCATTAAGGACTCATTAAAGAGAGGCCAAATTAAGGTTCTGTAAGCACCCTTAGTTCTACTGCCTTTGAAATTCGGAGTACGTATCCTCAGAACTACCATAGTCTTGCATGCTGATTTGTGTATAATTTCATGGGTTTCAGAGAGAAACTAGAAAATCCTCTGAACAAAATTGGTAGTGCTCAGGTGCTTGAACAGTCTGGTCCTCACGCACTCCTGCACCCAGCCACGGAACTAACCCCTGCTCTTTTCTGCTGAAAAAAAACCACATTAAACAAAGTTGCCTAATGATTTCCGCACGTACGATGACGACTACCAAATTTGCGTTGTATAAATATTATCTATGGCAAATGGGTGTTTATATTCATGCTGATGATTAATTATAGCTGCTGGCGTGCCCTGCTGAAGAAACCCAGCAATCATTCAATAAATGTTTATAATCTCATCAGCAAGGGGCTTATACTGTTGTTTCCTTTGTTCCACTAATTGTTTTAAGTTTTCCACTGGAACTGAAGGCCAGTATTAAAACTGACACCTCAATAGCTGCTTTTACCTCTCTCTTTAATCTTCGTTCATAAAACCTGATCTTTCATGCACTTCACAATATCCAAGGGGAAAAAATAATCACATCACTACACGTTCATGATGCAAACTGACAGAGCGATTATTAAAACCATAACTTACACATCATTTCAGGAAGCAGGAAGTCCAGATCCCTCTAAAGTTCACTGTTTGAGCCTGAATATCATGTATTCTAGATACACTAAAATACAAAGGGCGTCTAAAACACTCAAGGTACAACCTCATACCAGCAGCCACTAGAAGAGGAGGACAACCTATAACGAGTAAGTTTCTTAAGCAGAGACAATTGGGGTCTTTAATTATTCAATAAAGAACAGGACCAGAAAGTAAATGAAAGAAAAGTAGCACAGAAATCGTACACTTGTAATTGCTAGCAGGGAGAAGTGTTTACACTTAATGCAAAGAATTACTTAACTCAGGTCTCATTATTTCAGCGACTTTAAATATGCTGGTTTTCCTCAATTAACTCTAAAGCAATGCTTCACCATTCGTTTTCTGCACTGCCCTAGAAGTATGAAGGCCACTTGTAAAAGAGACACAAAAGGTAATGTAAAAAAGTGATCATGTTACTAACACACTTAAACCTCCTGTTGCACCACTGCTTGGGACGGGGGGATAAATAAATCAGAAAAAGTACAATTTCTGTGGCCTGTTTCATGTATAATGAAACCTAAACCAGTGCACAACTGCCTGGCTAGGAGAAATGCATTGCTGCAGTCCTGCAGGGAACTCCACAACCTCAGGTGCCTCACTGAGACTCTGAAAATGGGTATCACCCTACTGCACAAATAACACCAGCAGTTATCTTTGAATTTATATAAACAACATTATGCAGCTAAAGCCACTATTCAAATACCTTAAGCATCTACAAACAAGGACATCCCAAGACTTACATGCTTTTAAATAATATAAAACAGGAGAAGACTAAAATAAGATTTTAATATATGCATATTTCTTAGAGGCTCAAAAGACCTAAATAATTTCATGGGATGCTCAAGAGTCACTAACATCCTCCTTTTTATAACCTATTCCCACTAGTTTGCTATCTATACAATGAGAATAGTATGAAATTCTTCTCCACACCTTGAGTTCTTCTAGAAAGGATACAATCACTAACGACTATGATGAACAACATGGTAAATAACCCAGATAACCTCCAAAACACACAGTTCATCAGAAGTCAAGCAATCCTTTGTAGGAGGATGGTTATCATAAAATTCAAAACTGCACTTGATGAACGACCAACTGTTTACAAACCCCTCACAATCTAACACACAAGAAGATGTAAAAGCAACAGGAACAGCATGCATGTACAACACCTGTATTTAAAGAGCGCCTCAATTTTATCCAGAATGGAAAATGTTGTAATTGCCACCTGTAAAGGGGAAGTTCTAGTTTGGAAGTGAATGCAGAGACAACAGTCACTTACTACCACTTTTGTTTCATTCAGGTATCTCCAAATACAAAAGCTGATACTGTCTGTTCCAGCAGTAAAGCTCAAATACAGTTGCCTTCCTTATCGCCATGCCTGGCTTTCAACTGACACTGGATGGTAGCCCTGTAATGACAGAGTCTCTCCAGATATGGGCACTGCATCCCATTCCTGATGGTTTGGGGACTATCCAGACCTTGGGGAAAAAAAGTGATTTATGGAAAAACAAACAGAAACACTGAAGAACTATAATCCATTAAGGAAAATCTCCATGATCCAACAATCGTGAAACAGTCATGAAGAGAAGGAAATGAGAACTTTTTTTTGTTTGTTTTGTTGGGTTTTTTTATTATTATTATTTTCATTGTCCTGCCACATTCTCTGCTCAGGCTACCAAGCCTTTTTTCTTATAGGCTGTAACAAACATATTACCTTTAGTGTCAATGAAAGCTGAGATTTTACTGTGCTGACATCAGAAGTTCTGTGATGGGAGAACCACCTCCACACATACACACACATCCAATTAAACTGCAGACTAGCAACAGGCACTTTTTGCAAAATGAAAAGCAGCTGTCCTGCATTCCTCACCCTTAAGATCAATTAACATCTCTGCAACCTGAGCTAGAGATACTCAGTGCCCTTGTCACCACATTACTCATAAAACAATTAACTCTTTCACAACCCCAATCAAATCTATGACACTGCTGCAAATAAGAACTATATGAACCTATTTACAAAATGGAGAAAATCTTGACAAGAGTGATGCTGCTGCTGGCCGTAGCATAAAGAAACCATAGGCATATCATTTCCCTTGGTGTTTTGTCTTAGTGCTATTTCAGTAGCAAGTCTCGTCTATCAATGTTTAATACAGCTTTCAAGCCAGCCAGGGTATGAAATGCAAAGACATTTGTTAGTAAGATTTTTGTGGCCAAGGGAGTTTCTGCACCATAACATTGAGCTGTGTTGGAGAATAACACCCAAGCAGAGTTTTTCTGCTGACATCATCCCAAATAGCATATCATACATCTAATACTCATTTTAACTAAGTATTCACAGATTTCAGTCAAGAAAGAGCACATTTTCAATTCTGAGTAATAGAAAACTTTGTTTTTCTTTTTTGCCTTATTTTCTAGGCTGTCAAATGTTCACTTTCCAATCATGACACAGGGAAAGAGATGGAACAATTAACGCGAAGAAGGAAAAGATCATCACAATTTGAAGGCAAATTCAAACAGGTTGATTGTCCTAGAACTGAGGAATTGGATGATTCTCACCCAAGAATTGTAGAAGACTTAGTAAAGGGCATCACAGAGAACAACTATACATGACTTTACCACTAATACACTATGGCAGACTACTTTGTCTAAAACATCAATGCTCTTGTCAATCATTTACTAGGCCTTAATAAAGGATAGAATAAAATGATTCATGGGACTCTGAATGACTAAATAAAACATTTTAAGTTCAGGGCTAAAAAAACAAAAAAAAGGGACCTTTTGGGTTAGTGGGAGTTTAGTAGTAGAATTCTTTAAACAATGATTTTTGGGATCATTCTTTAGTATTTTCATTGCATCAACACAGAAAATAAAATAAAACCTTCACGCAAATGGGTCTATGCTGTTGATATCATGTTGGGAGGAACAACTTCAGAAGAACCACCAATGAAAACAGAGTATCTTGCAGGAGGAGATGGATGACAGAAACTAGAAGTGACAAAATTAACAGTAAGCATTCACAGCAATGCCCTCTGGACCTGCATGGGCACATCATGACAATCATGTTTTGTGTGACCTGCAAGGTTCAGCTGGAAGAAACCCAAACCCTTCCAAGTGTTTTGCTAAATAAAAAAAACTAAGTGCTGAAATCAGATTGAGGTAGGGGAAGAAGGGGTTTCTGTGTAGTTCAGTCAGAGGTGACCAAATCAGTCTAGGTCCCAAAAACACCCTCCTGCTCAAGACTAGGCTGAAACTCAAAGGTCTTGGCAAAACACCCTGACTTCAGTGAAAGGACATATGCCATTTTTGGGAGGATTCCAGGCAGCTCTTCTACACAGCATTCTTGACGTCTGCTGTCAGTCTTGTTAATAATGTAACAAGGGCCTTTTTCATGCAAAGCCTCATTAAAAGGAACAGGTTGAATGGCAGCGCTGTAATGCTGCACAAGATAAATATAACAATTTTTAAAGCATCCTATGCAATAAGCACCAACTTGTCTGAGTAGGCTGGGTAGCAATTTCATCACCCATTATGTTCACACTGCAGAGTCTCACCAAAATAAGTATGATGCCTGCACTATTAATGTCAATATGTGTTTGTGTACCAAAATGATTATTTTAGTGTTGGGTTTGGCAGGGATAGTTTTTCTTCATAGTGGCTGGTATAGCACTATGTTTTGGGTTTGTGCTGAAAACAGTTTTGATAACAGAGGGATGTTTTCGTTGTAACTGAGAAGTGCTCACACAGAGTCAAAGCATTTTCTGCTCCTCACTCTACCCCAACAGCAAGTAGGATGGGCGTGCACAAGAAGATGGGGGAGGACACAGCCAGGACAGCTGACTCCAACTGACCAAAGGGATATTCCATACCATATGAAGTCATGCTCAGCCTATAAAGCTGATGGAAGGAGGAGGAAGGTGTTGGGGGAAGGTGTCAGGAAACATTCAGAGTGATAGTGTGTGCCTTTCCAAGTAACAATTACATGTGGTGGAGCCCTGCTTTCCTGGAGATGGCCAAACACCTGCCTGCCCGCAGGAAGAAGTGAATGAATTCTTTATTTTGCTTTGCTTGTATGCGTGACTTTTGCTTTCCCTATTAAACTGCCTTTATCTCAACCCACGAATTTTCTCACTTATGATTCTCTCCTCCATCCCACTGGGGGAGGAGTGAGCAAGTGGCTTGGTGGTGCTTAGTCGCCAGCTGGGGTTAAACCATGACATTCAGTTATTCTAGCGTTATGTAGCACAGAAAGAGACCTTTTAGAAAGACAGAGGAGCCGATGTTGCATGTGGAAACAAGGATATCCATTTAACTGAACGCACATAGAGGAAATGTCCAGGCAAAATAACCGTCTGACTCTGACTCAAGAACTGAGGTCTTTTTTTTTTAATCCAGGGAGCTTTAGGCATTAATGCCCCTTCCTTTCAACCAGCTGTCCCCCGATATCACAGCTAATGTGGTCTTCTATAACAAAGCTTCAGAGGGGTAAAGACAGTATACCTAACAGCAGGAGCTGTAATATCCCAATATCCGGGCACAGCTGGGCTGAGGACAAACTAAAGTCACCTTTTTCCTGTGATTCCCAGAGGCCTATTCTATTTTTAACTTTGCTTTCTTTCTGTTTGATCCTTTGCTTACTCTAATGTAGTTTCTGCATTTCCCATTTATTCTGCCTCCATACAACACTCGAAGCAATACTATGAACAGGGGAAAGAGAGAATAACAGGATCGTAAAGTGATTGGCTCAGACAATCTTCAAATGCACTGGCTAATTGGATATATAACTCATAAATGATGGGGAAGAGATGGATAACAGTGGAGACAGAGGAAACTAAATCTAAAAAAGCTCCAACTCAATTCAGCTGAATGAACAATTGGTCTTAGATTTCATTAGCTCTGATATTCTGAAAATTATACCAATAAATATAATTTTATTCTCAAGCATACATTCTTCCAAGCACACGAATACAGAAGGAATAGCAACTGAAAGCTCTGCAATTACTCTAAATTTGCACTGTAAATAGCTTAATAGCAGGCCATAATTAAATTAAACACAAAACATTTCATTGTCCTCATTACAGGAAATTCAATTTCAAGAGAGTGTTTATTGTAGCACTAGAAGCATCTTTTCCCATTTTGTACATTGCTTTGTAAGTAGCTACCACACCTGTCCAACCAAAACAGTGAGAGGTACACCACATGAAAAGACCAGACAAAAGAAGCACTTGAGAGGCAATTGTGTTTGATGTGGTATCTCTATAAAGACTCCACTGGATCTCCTGTGACGTGTTTGGTTTAAGTAACTGTGAGAAGTTGCAAACCCCTTGAGCACCAGGCTCCATAGGACCACGCACTATTTTGTCCATTCAGTCTATCTGCCATCACTGTTGCGGACACCACTTCAAAAATCTGCCACAGATTCATCCAGTCTGAAATACTTATGACCTCTGTCAGCTGAAGTGCATACTATACTTTTATTTTCCAAGTAGAATAAAAAGAAAATCCTATTAGATATTCAGCTCAATCTTAATGCCTGACATTAAGGCAAGAGTTAATAATTTATTAATCAGCATTCAAGAAATCCTTATTACATGTGACAGTTTTTGGAGGGGTTTTGCCTTCTTATTTAGAAGACCTTCAACAACAACAATCAGCTAGAGAAATACTTTGACACACTGCTTTGACACGTTCCTTTGATTTACATATTAAACCAGGAAAAAGTTACATACTTTCACCAACACGCAACATTTTTACGTTTTTCAGTGTTAAGGAGATTGAAAATTTTTAGGTTTTTTTTTAAAAGATTTTATGTCAATATGTTACCTGGTAGCTCTGCATTGCCTCCCAAACAGGTCATTTTCTTGTAAGAACTCCATCTTAACAACATAGATAAATTCTACAACTATCAGCATGGTAAATTTTCTTTCGAATGGAAAGAGATCAAGATTGTATAAAGGAAAAACCCAGTAAACAATCAAACACCTTACATGAGTTTACTTTTGGAGATAGGCAATCATGATGCACTGGGAGAAAACCAAGAAGAAAATCTCTTGCTTCCTAATTTTGCACAGGATACCAGCACTTTGGTGCTGTAAAGGCACAATCACATTCTTCACTTTGTCTTAAAGCAAATGTAAGGTTCTTATGATTTATTTGGAAATTAAGCCAAATGATGCAAAAAGATACCAACAGCCACTCACACAGTACAGAACAACAACAAAAAAAGTGCATTAAACTTCAGCTCCTCCAAAAAAGGCACAGCTTCATTGAAAAGCTCCCAAGGTTCTAGTGGGTGCCAGAAAAGCAGAAACCTTTTACAAAGGTAATTTCTGTGCATGACTGGTTCTACAACAAACACCTTGCCCCGACAGTGCTGCACAATACTCTGGGTAGGGGCTGAGTGCAGCTTCCCTCCCACCATCCCCACGGGCACCTCTGGGCTTCTCCTGGAGGAGGGGAGATGCCCAAGACAGACAGGCAGCTCCGAAGCCTGACAGGTACAGGGAATAAACCCTGACAAGCTGCAGGGAATAGTGCAGAGTTTGCAGGGGACTTCTGAGCAGGCAGTTTATTTTGGTTTGGGGCAAACTGCAAGCATCACGTGAATGCGAGCAAAGAAAACCCACCACTTCATTTTTCAAGTGGTCCTGGACCTGCAGCAAGGAAGCAGCCCACTCGGGTTACCCACTACTGAAAAGACTAGGTCACAGGGAAGGCTCAGAGGACTGACTCTCCCTTGATAACACGCATGAATCATCAACTCCCAACTTACAAATGAACGACGGCTGCTTTTATAGCGCTTCACAAATATCCACGCGGCTTTCCGAAGGCACTCTGCAAGGGCTACTGCCGCTCCGTCGCTTCTCCACACAAAGTGTTTTCACAAAAGCTTTCCAGCAGTCAGCCTCAATTAACCACACCTGAAATCTTACCCGGGTTTGCACACAGACCCAGCTTACTTTGAGAGCGGCAGTGCCACTTCAGCTGCTTTGTATTGTTCATCAGCAGTCACAGCCAGATAAAGCCCCGACAGGAACTGATGGTTTAATACTTGCATCAGGCTCAGATTCTAGCAAGGGAGGAGTCTTGTTTGCATTTTTGTAGTTTAAGGTTTTTAAATGTCTCAAAAGCAGAAAATTTAGCACAGCCTAAAGAAAATGAGGTTACGCAAAATACTTACTTCGAAAATGCTCTGAGGCATAATAGTAGACATCCTCATAGCCCTCGTGGTAATCCTCCTCTGGCCGGTACTTTTTACCTTTTCTTCTTCTTGATCTTCTTATCTGCTTGACAAAGCCCAAGAAGCGCTCCATCTCCTTCCTCAGCAGCTCCAGCCAGCAGCCCCCTGCACCCTCTGCTTCACAAAGAGCTGTCCCAGCATGAATCAACTGCAAGCACTGGAGCAAAGCTGCAGCCTCTGACCAGCTGCTCCGGTACCATTAAAAAGCCCCTCCCCTGTCTCAGCTGTAACTAGGAAGCATATTGTTTTCCCTTTTTAAAAAAAAAAGGGGGGGGGGGGACAAACAAGGGGGGACTTTATCAAATCTACTGACTGGAATATTTCAGCATTAAAATAGACAAAGGAGATAAATATTGAAGGTAAAGGAGCAAGTCAGGATCTCAAGCCGTTATTAAACAGCAGAAGACAAAGTTGAAGAAACCTGCCTGCCAACAAGAGGAAGCCCAGCACTGAGAGCTCCCTATCCTGTGTCTCCATCATTTGAAGAGGGGCTGGGAGGCGGGGATAGATGTTAGTCAATGGACTGAACCACATCTCGAGGCAAAAGAGGTTTTCATTCGCCAGTTGAATGCTGCCCTCGTATTTACCCAGGCATCAGCTCAGGAGCTCGTTTGATTTCACTTGTTCTAAGAAGAGGAAACATACTGATCCATTTCTGGCATCACATATGCTGGATGAATAAATAGCAAAGTGGTTTAATCCATACACACAGCCCACTCACCGGCAAGTGTGTGCTGAATGTGTTAATTGGAGCAGCAGGGAGAAAGCTCAGCAGCTGTTAAAAAATGACACATATACCCACTGGGCATTAGTGTATTCTAATCACTGCTAGATCTAAACATTAAAAGGCACTCCACAGAGAGGTCTCCTATAGAGCTGGCCAGGCTGTATGGCAAACAAAGGAAGAGACATCACAGGCATACCATGATGATACTCGTTTGAAACCCCAGCAGAGTTTAAAAAACTTTAAAATTAAGGTACAGCAGACTGTCCTTTGCACAGGATGACGGGAGCGGAAAGCCTGAAAAGGCGCTGGCTCTCTTCTCTCGCTGCGTGCCTGAATCCCACATGCATTCCCTAAGATAAGGCTGGAATTTCATCCGTGTTTCTGATGAAGTTTCCCTCCCGCACAAGAACAAAAGCAGTGCCTGCTCGAATCCTATCACGTTGACATACACCATGAGTTGTAGTTTATTTTTTTTGTAAACGTGCTTCCACGAGGCAAGTGAGGTCTCCAGTCCAGCAGGACCTCTCCCGTCTGCCAGCACAAGCCAAGGATCAATCAGTCGCCTCAGTCGAACCACGTGCCGAACACGGCCACCTGCACCCATGTACACAGAAGATAACATTTTGCACCCATAAGCATAAGGAAGTCAGAGAGTCTTCCCATCAAACAGATTTTACAAGATCATCATCTGGAAAATGAAGAGCATGCAGAGATGGGATTAGTTTCTGGTAATGCAGGCACTTCTGTGAGTCATTATTTTGCAAAGAGAAAACCAGGGCAGTGTTTTTAAAGGCATAAAAGAAGCAAAGCAAAAGCCAGAGTTTCAATTTTTCACTGTTTCAACAGAAGTATGCAGAGACTGATCAGAACTGAGTTGGGATTTTCTCATTTTGAAACATGTAAAAGTTATTAGTAGAGGTTATCCTGAACAGTTATCTGAGGGTCCCTAAATCAAACACACTGCAAGCAGTCACTGGAACTCTTTTGGGCTCGTTCCAGCTTCTTGGGTACTTTAAAACTATACTGTCACAAAACCATACCCATTTTATGCATAAAAACTTTAAAAAACCTGGATACTCCTACCAAGATCCCCACAGGAACAGACTCATCCTCCTTGACCTTACCAGCCCCCGCTTTGCTACTGTGGAAATGCAGGCGCTGTCGCTAGCTGATGAACACCCCGAGGGCACTACCAGAATTATTTTTAGTGTAACTTCTGTAAGGAGGTTGTGTCTTACTACAAGTCTGGTTTTATCACACATCTTTTAACTTTCAAAGGGTAAAGACCTTAGAGGAATATTACAGGCATATTACCAAAAAAAAAAATAAAAAAAAAAGACAATAAAAATTTATACCGATCTTTAAGAGGGAATCACTGTGTGTTCGGAAGGTTTCAATTCACGTGTCTTTCCTGTGCTCTGCCAGCAAGAAGCAATAACATTACATTACTATCATGAAACATGAAAAGCAAACAGAAACTTAGCCTACAGCAGAGGCAGCACTGTCTCTCTTCAGAGAGGGAAACTTGGTTTTGATGCTATATTTGCTCCCACAGAGCACTCCCCTCGATAGATGTGCAAAAAGTTATTTGTAGGTGTCAGAGACATTCATCTTGAAGATGGAAGTCTTGCAGTCATCATCATTCCCTCAAGTTCAATTATAAAGTTCTACTCAAAATGAATGATACAGCTACTTTTTAAAAAGGAGAAAATGTAAAACATTTTACTTTTAAACTGTCCTCTAAATGAGACCTGAAAACTAGAATCAAGTAGCGACTTGGCTTTTATCAAGTAAATACGCCCTTCTCCTGCGCTGTTTTTGCCAAACATGATGCTGCAGCAGAAGCTCCTGCTCAAAAAGTGGCTTCCCCAGTTCTCGGCATGCTCCAGGGAGACTTCAGTCTTCTCCATAACAAGAGCAACACAGCAAAAAAGCAGACAAGGGAGCAACAAAATGATCTCAGCTAGCACTCTAAAGACCAGATACAGTACACCAACTGCCTGACCATTTTCTAGAGAGAACCAATCTAAATTTGGGCAAATTCTGAGCTTTGGAAAGCGTGTCGTTACCTTGTGCAATGGACCTTCCCTTCTCTCCCCATTCTCATGAGGTGCATCGTATACATATACAGAGAATGTAGTACTGCAGAAAAAATGCACTAAATGGTATTATTAGTCAGTGCTTCTGGTAATGGCTCCCACATATCTTGTATGTAAAGCTTGAAAGGGTTGAGGAGAAGCATGAGCACTGCCCAGATAAGCTCTGCTGCTCTTTGCTGTATCCCACCAACTACTACTGTCTACAAAGGACAGGTTCCATCTCCCACACCAAAGGTGCACAAGCAGACTCACAGTTTCTAACAACCAAGTTGACAGTCTTGCCAGCATGTAAATTATACCCGTTTCCTTTTGCATCAATCCAAACAGCAGAGACTAACAATTTCAGCTTTTTTTCCTCCCCTTTTTTTTTAAACCTAAAACAAGCTGATCTTTTGATAGCATTTTCCCTCCCCTAAAATATTCTGTTATTCAGGGCAATTTAGAAATAAGGAAATACCTTAACTGAGGGCAATGTTGTTATGTATTAATAGGAATCAGAGTGATTTCCTGTACTGTAAGGATTTCTGAACAAAACTTGTTTCATATGCACTACATACTACCTCTACTGCTTTGCTGAGAACACTGGAGACATTCATTAGCTACTCCTCATGCCATACCTGTAAATATTTTATCATAGTCCTACTTTCAAAAGTATAAGCAGAGAATTCAGTTTCACAAACACAGTTTACTGTAGGTAGAAAACATAACCCTAAACAGCTAACTACTGCTTTCCCCATTGATCAGTATTTATCCTTCTGCAGCTTCTTGTGGTGAACAACTCATTCCTTCATGGAAATTGAAGTGGCTTTTGCAACCTTCTGCTTGAAAAGGAATAAAAAAGCAGAAACACAATAGAGACATACTACAGTTCCAGAAAGGCATCTTGATTTAATGGGAGAGAAAGAAAAAAACATTGGCTTTCAAATTTTTAAAACATAAAACATCAGAGATGACGAGTTTCATCCCTTGATGACAAAAAGAATAGGATAATTACGCCCAGAAGGCATAAAATTAGGTGTCATCTGATATTCTGAAGCACGCTCTCTGAACTAGAATTTGAAGGAACAATTTTCTGGTGTTATAATGCCACAGCAGATGTTGCAATGTAAATATGTTTCAAGTTCTTTGCTTCATCTTTTCTCCATGAGTATGCCCACTTCACTCAAAGTGTGCTCTGGTGTCATTTCCAAGGAGGCTTCCTCAGAAGAAGCAAGGATTGTCATGCTGTCTCCAGCATGATTTACGTAATAAAAAAATTACCAGGTGACACCATTAGATAATACTTCTCTATTCTGATAACTAATGTAAGATTAAGAAGAAGCTCAATCAAACGAGATCAGTCTCAGGTCAGTGACTTACTGGAAAAGACTTCATGGCAGTAATGAAACAAATACACCATTAAGACACTGTCCTTTTCAAATAGCTCAGCAGAGGCATAAACGCTTTTGCAGCCATGGATAATTCTGTAGAAGACAGATGTTGACACTTAAGCTTCAACTTGCCTCTGTATCCGTAACAAAGATTAGGTCTCTCATCCTATAAAATACCTGCATTTCACATTTTACTTGTGGAAAAATTAGCTATGCAGTTATCAAGGTAAACTTTCACAGGTGGCAGAGCTATTTTCTATAGCAATTTTTCCATGTATTTGGGGAAAACAGGAGGAAACTGTGGTATTCAACAATAAGGTTGTAAATATTTAACAATGAGTTCAATTTTAGTGTGCTTGTAACATTGCTTTGAAACCATGGCCTGCGTATAAAAGAAGCCTCTCTAATGTTTTCTATCATACATACAGAATGGAACTTGCACCAAGCAGTAACAGTTCTAAGCAGGTATTTTGCATCCTGTTCATTAGCATGTTTCAGTATTTAAAAGAAAAACATTTTAGATGGAGGAACCCTCTCATGTCTCCCTCTGCTTCTCTGGGCAGCCCCTAAAAGTCATATAAACAGTTCTTAGAGGTTGGCTGAACAGAGAGAATAGGGTTTTTTCCCCTCCTCCCTAAACCCCCCTAATCATAAAGATACGGCAAACCTCAAAAGGGAAGAACTGTTCCTTTCTGCATCTCTTTCAACTGAGTAATCTCTTTGACAATATGCTGTCATTGTTCTTGAAGACCAGGAATAACAGAAAAAGGAACTATTCCCCTTATTCATCTTACAGTATCATCTTGCCTTACCTACTAGCTTTTCAAGAGCAGATGTTTGTTTACATGCCATAATTGCTCATGTTAAGACTGTAATTTTCCACTCAAAATTTGCCCTAAATATCTTGGTGTAAAATGTAAGCTTATAAATTTCAAAATGATCAAGTGCCTGTAATTTAGACTCTGTTAAGCACTATAAGAATATACGGTCCATATATGCAGAAGCAGCACTGTGTACAAAGTCAATATTGTGAGGAGAAACTAGCAGCCCACCACACCCCTGAGGTACCACTGTATGACCTGAAACCCCTGTCTGAAACACGCTTCCAAACACATTCTGTGTCTTCCTAAAGACAGCTGAAGAGACCATGGGACATACTAAATATTACACTGCACATCTCTCATTTGACAATAGAAAAAAATACAGATAACTAGTGCAATACCTCTGGGATATTGCTACACGCGAACTTGGTGGTGATAAAATACTGCTCATCTGCTACTGTTATTTTTAAGATATGATACTTTTTATATGCTGCTAAATTATCAGCTTGCTCCGATTTTAATGCTTTACACTCAGTTTCACAAGTTACTCATACATTCTTGTTATTCATTGCTCACATACAACCATAGACCATTCTTCTGCTCCTGAATTAAAGAATGCAAGAATTAAGAGCAGAAGTTCAGTTTTTCTGTCACCTAGTTGTAAATTAACTGGGGAAAAAAAAAATTTTTTTTTCTTTGCAAGTGAACACACATGTTTTCAAGACAGACTAGCAACTGCCAACAAATGCTTGGAGCAGTTCTTTATTGTGTTTTATCATATATCTATTACTTTGTATTAACATTCCCAATGGTTTCTCTTTTTACAACATTTTCTCACATACAATTGTGCACATAAAACAGTGAATGACAATGCAGTGAATGAGGATAAAATAGAACACAAAGGATAAAGGAAGAAGCTACATTAATTTAGAGGGAATTGGGGTGCTTCTTGTGGGTTTAATATAAGAATGCTGCCTCTCGTATGTGGAGAATGCTGAGAAATCTCTAACGCTGTTTTGAAAGGGTCACTTGTCAAGTTGAATTTCATGCAGAATGTATGCTTCAGGGAAAAGAAGCTCCCCCCCACACACACACATCAATTCAGCTGAAGCAGTCTGCATACATTCTATTTTTCCTTCTTTTTCTAGCCTATTTGCCTTTAAATAAGTGGCTAATTAGAATACACAAATATGCAGAAACAAATGTTAAATTGACCACTACCAAGGAAATTCAGCTGAGGTAAAATTAAACACAAAAAAAAGTTTGAGTTTTCTTAATATTTTGTGACACCAATAATCATTCTACAAGAAGAGCTAACCAGAGTACTGCTCTAACCATATTTAAAACCCCTCAAGGGCTGAAGCAGTAGACCGATACTTTAAAATACTAAAACTACAACGTAATTCTTTGAGAAGTCTGAATTAAAGGTGTTTTCATCTTTTTACAGAAACGGAGCAAATGCCTACAGGGAACACTACCAAGATTTTGCATACTGTGTTTTATGCACAAAGTGTATCTCAAATCAACTATAAAATACATTAGGAAAAGTGGTTTGGAATATACAGATGGTTTTTACTCCTCGCTGAGTAAAAAACATTATGTTTCCCTAATTTTCAACTCTTCAAAAACCACACATTTCAATTCTAATTCTAACCACAATTAAAATGTACATAGAGCACTGGAAAAAAGGAATAATTAATTAACTTAGAGCTCACTAGTACAAAAACCACCTAGAAAATACATTAAATGAAATTCTTACACGAAAGCACTGAAATACTTTCTTAGGCTTCATACCATATACTATAGGGGCCATCAAACGACGTTAAATAGGTGGGATTTCAGAAGTTAATTGACAGTGGAAGACCTGAATGTGATGTGTGAGATTTAAGGTAGGCTACAGGAGAATCTATCGCTGAACGTCTCTTTCCATGTAAAAGTTTATGCAAGAGACATTTTACTAGGTGACATTAAATGGATCTTTTACCTCATGAGATTAGCAAAAATGGTTGTGGAAAAGCCTCCCTCTCACTGTCCTACTCACTGAGACTTCATCCATGGCCCCACCGAACAGTGAGCTCTAAGCACACGCACACACATATGCTTTTCTACATTATCCCATCCTACTTCCATGGGCATAAAGAGGTTTCATCTTAAAACAGAAAGGATGAGCATGACATGGAATATCACAAAGAAGCAACCTCCACATGCCATTTCATATGAATCCTCCTCTCTGCCTGTCTTCTGTGTGATAGCTACTCTCTGTGTCAGAGATACCATATGAAAGATTTAGAGTTACAAACTCTTTGGTGCAGAGGAACATCTGTACTCCCCAGCAGCACCATGATAGGTGTTCTACCTCTTCTCTTACTAATACCTAATAACTGTAGCCATTTGGGGTAAGTGAAACCTTGTTATGTTTCCTTACTGAAAACATCCACCAGTCACGTATTGTGCATTTCTGTAATCAAAGAATTATTGCAACAAGAAACTTTTTGTTAGAAGACAAAGGATGGGCAAAAGGAAAGAAATCTGACAGGGAAGACTGCAACAAGGAAACTGGAGCAATGAAAAAGCCCCTCTGGGAAAAAACACAAGCATCCAGAAAAGTGATTTGCATCCTGAGCCCTGTGTGTTTTATCAGGGTCAAGATACAGAAAATAAATAGATTTTATTGCAGGTGAGCTCTGACAAGAAGAAAATTCTGCTCAACAGTCAAGAAAACTACAGACAAATTCTCCGTTATGATCGTGTGAATTTACAATTGAAGACTATGTAAATGTATATGCAAATTAAACCATCCATCTGGAGTCCTCTGCCCTAGAGGCGCAGGCCCACATGATGGCAATGAAGAATCCAGTTGTTCAGATGGATTAACCCTTCTCTCTAAATATCCTCCACACCCAGTTGTTCCTTTTTTTTTTTTAAATCCAAAGTTTTAAGCAATTCCATGCAAATTGTCCTCGCACAATCTGAAATCACAAAGCGTACCAACTAAAAAGAACACAAAGTTGAAAGGCAAAAGGACAATTTCCCATGTAACCTCACATTAATGAGGCCCAAGTATTACATGCCCACAGAACTGAAGGATCACGGTTTCCATGCACAAGCTCTCAGTACAATAGCAAGGCCCATTGAACATTAGTGTCGTACTTCATCTCCCTCATGCCAAACAGCAGTTTGGGAAATGAGAGCTGCTGACACCTCTTTATGGATGAGGTCTGACTCTCCTACTGTCCCCATCCCAAGGGCACAGAGCAGGTTCTGCAGTTCAGATCGTAATTTGTTTGCTAGTGCAAGTCCAACTTCTTCCATGCAGGGGGGGAAGAAAAGAGGAGAAAAAAAGAGACACACACACACACAATCTGCTTTATGCTGATGCTAAGAAGTTAACAAAGAAGTATCGACAAAACAAATATGTAGACGTCAAAATTGTCCGCTCCATTCTCCTCCGTAAGAGCTGTGTTCCTGGTTTTGAAAGTTAAGAAGAAAAAAATGCATTACATCCTGGGCCTGTGAAACTCAATACACTTCTGCCCTAAGATTTGACGTTTTGTGCTCGAAATTAACTCTTACAACAACAACTTTGCCATATAAAATTGTGGGACTAAATATAAAGTGATTATTTGATCAGTGTTAGACCCTTCACAGGGTAACAATATAAAAAAAAAAAATACTACCTTTTTTGTTTGTAAAAGACTATGAGATCATTGACTTCAGCAGACATTCCAGAAGCAACTGGATTATTGAAGTTTCTTCTCTTTAAAAGTTTATGATCGATCCCAAACAAAAGACTACTTGGAATTTGCATTCTATAGCACTTAGCAGAGACAAAATAACCTCATTTCCCACACTCTCCTTTCATGACGCGTTTTACTGCAGGATTTACTTCATTCCTCTCTTGTGGCTATCATAGTAATTGGTATATATAAACACTTGACAAGGTGTTCTCAGAAAGTCGTCCCTAATGCATCCACTTGAACACATTTTTTTAAGAGACATGTTCATCATCACACTCTCTCCTCTGTTCTCTTCAACCAGACGTGTATCTTCAACCAGGCGTTGTTTCTTGGCCTACAGGTTCTGTTGCAGTAATTTGCTACTGCAGCTACTGGAGTTTTTGCTACCTATATGATGTATTTGGACATCTCAGTAAAAAATGTGCCTATTAAGAAACACACAGCACTTCTCTTTTTTAATTATGAAAGCTACAGAAGATGAGTAAATGCAATTAATCACCTCAAGTTTCAAGAAGCCAAGATACCTGAAGACTTGAGTTTTCACCAACACTAACCAAATGAGAAGAGGAAAAAAAATAAGGACATTTTACACCAGACTAGATAAATTATTATCAATCAGGGTACAAAACTGACACAGGTAACTTGACTATCCTAAAGCGTTCTGTAACTAATTGCAGATGTCCCAGACGCAGAAGCATTTTCAATGTTTTAGATGCTCAGTATATATCTACAGACAACTTTTCCAGAATATGAAAATTCAAACTGGATATGTGTTTTACAAACTGACTTGTTAATTATTAGTTATTTTGAATACTCAACCATAACAATTTTGCCCAGAAGCACTAAAGCAACTGAGTAGACAAGTTCACGCATTCTCCCTGGTTTTAGACCATACTGTGCAGAATTAATGACTGTCATTTAGGATTCTTGAATAAACTATTTTGAAATTTGCCATTCTTCTTTCTCCTGAAAAAAAAAACCAAAAAAACTTAGGATTGAGTTTAATCCCTTAAAAAAAAGGTGTTTCACATATCTGCTATTTACTGTCATAGCCACCCTTGAAATTGGCTTGCCTGTAAACTATTCCATGCACTACTTATTCAGGTGTAAATCATAGCCTTTCTGTACTTCTGTAGTATAGGATCTCAATCTACAGATCTACCACAATCTTAACCTCACACACTCTCCCACTGAGCTGAACAGGATGTCCAGTGGTAGCAAGCACCGCGATCACAAGCAGTTGCTGCATCAGATGCTCACAGCTGCACATGGTAGTCCATATCAGAACTTCAGATGCAGTTGTGCCAAAAGTTTTGTTCTACTTAAAAAAAAAAACCATAACTGAAATGAAAATAATCTCACACTCATTTAAAGAAAAAAAAAATTATTTTTTTTTAATTTCTTCGTTGGACCTAAAGATTACATTCTGGAACCTAAAGATTACATTCTGGAAGCTGAGGGTGATACCTTGACATTTCATTTTCCAAGAAGTCTAAACAACCACAGTAACTTTACCAATGTCGACATGCTGCACTGTTAAGATTTCATTTCACGCTCAGTAAGCGAATATTATCAAACTGTAAGCACTGTCATCCTCTGTCTTTTTAGTTAGAAATCTTGTAGCCAATAAAGGTTTGACCTTGAAATATTTCACAGATGGATGAAGTTGCTTAATTTGCTAGTCAGTTTATACAGCTTTTGCAGACTCCAAAGTTAGGTCACATTTACTGTAATTTCACTTTACAATAACTTTACAAACTACACCATCAGTAGGAGTCATAAGAAGTGCATTAATGAATCATGTGTCTGAACTGTCATGAAAAATTCAGGTTTGAAATTAAAAATGCTGAGATAATACAGATGCTGAAGATAGTTTTCTTTATATTTAATACACTTGGAATTATTTTTAGTGCCAAAACATAAAAACTAAGCCATACATTAGTTTTGTGAAGATTCTAATACATTGACAAAATTAATAAAGGTTTTCACAAAGCCAGTGGAAATATATGGCTTTGTGTGAAGGGATAACTGTTACAGAACACAGACAGAAAATTTTGTTCATAGGGTTTTTAATATGAGTCTATGGTGATGTGTATTCTAAAAAGAAAATTAAATTAAAAATTCCAATGCTGTCTACTCAAGGGATAGCTATTATTTTCTAATACTCCTACAGCAGTTGATATACTAAACCAGTCACTATACAAAACAAATAACTGAATATATGCAACTGCTACCTTTTTTAATAATTGCATTAGCTAGAAAAACTCTGTTCAGTTACAAAACATTGTAACTCATTACCACTTCAAATCTCACTGAACAGATTAAATCACATTTTTCCAAAAAATAAAAATTCGTTTCAGTCTAACTGCAGTTTGTTGAACACTATCACCTACAGAGGTCAACGGGGAAAACTTCCATCAACTTTCAAAGAGTTTTTTTGTCAGATCCTGAATTCAAGCTTCAGGAGTTACTTTCCAACCAAGTAAAGGAAACTGCAAGCATGGAAGGGCAGGTAGGGACGATTCTTTCTTTTACTGCTTAGGTCCTTGATGTCAGCAACTGGTACTCAGGAGCACAGAGTCCATAAGTAAACTGAGACCAGGCAGGTAATGGCAAAAACAAAGTCTGCAAGAGGTGGAGGAGAACAAAACCACTTGCAAATCTGGCCTTAAAAAAATGACATCTTTTTAATACAGTGTATCTGTGTCACAGGACTGATGGCTGTTTTGGTGTCTTTTTTTTTTTACCTGAAGAACATAGGAATGAAAGAACTTTTGTCACTAATTCTGGAAAAAGACTAACCAGATTGTTTAGGAAAATCAGTCTATACTCATTAACAGCATGTATGCCAGTTGGACTAATATTAAGTCCTATACTAATGCAAGCATTAATGATTTATGAGCATTTCAGTCTTTTGTTTTACCTAGTGTATTTAATAATCTCTTGGGGGAAAGATAAAAAAAACATATGAGTCACATTTAAGTTAATCAAATGAGGATTTAAATTCAATTTAATAAGATGGGTCCTGTCTGCCAAGGCAGCTAGTCTTCCCAGGATCCCTTCTGATGCCATTTCCAGAGGTGAAAGGGAAAGCGTGACACTGAATATTAACTTGGCAGTGTTGTTTCTGAAAACTACGTTGTTGAAGGCATTGTCTGCCTACTAATAAGCTGCTTTAACATTAGCTCCTGGACTAAAGTAAATGAGAATTTCAACTTGGAGTTCAAGTATAAGTTTAAAGCATACAAAATTTTGGAGAAAAGCTTGAAAATGTAATTTAAAGACATTCTTAAAGTCAAAAGGCAATTTCAAATAAAGCCAGATCCTTCCATACTAACTCTTTGCACTTACCTTCCCACCTATTCTCCCACTTATACAATATTTTGAAGTTCTATACTGGCGATATTGTTCGATTCATCGAGCAGCTCTTGAGTTTAAAGTCCTTCAATCTTTGTGTAATGACAACCTAACCTATGGAGTAGGCTATCATTCCAAATAATCCAGATTTTTAATTAGAGGGAAGAGAAAATCACAAGAAAACCAAAATACTCAAAAAATATAAGGTGCAAAAAACATTCTCTATTCTGTGAGCAATGAGCTCAGGACTGAGATACTAGATTTGGACTATGTTTTTCACACTGGGTAGAGCACTGCTGACTTCAAGCCAAGCATCACAGTGACTCATGGAGTCACAAGGGGTACTAGCACCTTGAAACCATAAAATGATGCATATGGCTTAACCATTGCCTCATCCTACCACATTCTTTCCATTTCTTACTCATCTTTTACCCCTAGACAGGCAGTCTGAGCTCAAAGGGCCAAATGTTACAGTACCACCAGCATCAGGAGTTATACATGGACTGACACTCGTCAAGGGAAAGCATTTTCAATGGTTTTTTACACTGTCAGCAAGTTAGTAGGTATTGAATGTTCCAGCAGATGAAGTCAACAGTATTTGAGACAGTATTAAATTGGCAGCACAGAGCTGCAGGGGGTTGTCTCAAACCAGGTTATGCAAATGCCTGTGTACATTTGCTTAAAAATTTTCACAGAACAATGTTTAAATTATGTTAATAGCCTGACTGCAAGTGAGGAAATGCAATATTCAAGCCACATGCAGGCCTTCTTCCAAACTCATGTGTATTTATTTTTAACGGGCACATCAACATCCGTTAAGCACAAAGAGAATTAATTCATTTTGCCTAGTCACAATTAAGGTGACTCAGATTCTTCCATTAGTTTAAAACTGGAACTAAAACTAAAGGACCAGTCACTTGTAGTCGTGAAAAGAATCCACAGTACCTTCATGTAAGGTAAGTGACTACTGATGATGTCTTGAACAAAATCTCAGCAACTGCTGGTAATTCCAGTACATCTGCATGAGGCAAATTTTCCTCACTATTGCAACTAGAGAAGCTACAGCTTGGCTTGTGATAATTCATCAGTCTCAAAACCATTAGTCATCTTTGAGAGACCGTGGAGTTGTGAAACAACTAGAAAAGGTCAACTTTAGTCTTGAGAAGAAAAAAAAAAAAATAAAGAAAATAAAGAAGCAGAGACAGGGAGGGAAAGGAAGATCTCTGTATTGTTGGCATTAAACTTTCATTCAAGAAAATGCTGGAATTAAAAAATGAAGCTTACCAGTTTGAAGGCACCTGAAAAAAATAAACAAAAAAGCCTCTAAATATACAACAATACCAACCAAAAAAAAAACCTAAACCAAAAAGAAGCAACAAAAAAAACCCAGCCAGGCTGAAGGTAAAACTGATTGGAAAACTATCCTGAGTCCAAACAGGAAAGCAAATAATTTGGAACTTTTTGGATCCACTGCTATTCAATATTTTACTTTCTCTACATTATACATGTTCAATCCTTTATGTGCAATTTCTATACCTACGTATCTATCTAGGTCATGAATAAAGCCCAACACATCACCAATATTAGACCTACTGCAAGCACTCTGGATGAAGAGATTAGAATATAAAATAAACAGATTGAAATAATCATCTGAAAGAAATACGATGACTTTCAATAGAGAAAAACACAAAAAAACGGAATATTGAATTATATAAATTGAGGATGAAGAACAAGTGATTAGGTGGATATTACCCTGAAAAGTACCTGGGAACCACTGTCATTCACTAGTTGAACTCAGCTGCATAACATCCTCTATTTGCAAACCAGGCAAATATATAGATATATTCAAAAGGATTATAGGAGAGATAGAAGTTATTTTTCTGCTCTTTTCTACACTGGTATGGTCTCAACTGGATGTTTCTATCCACAGGTAAGATGCTACGGTTCCCAAAAAAGGTGTGCATGGACTAAAGATCTGTGAAATTTAATCTGAAAAGGAAACAAAAAAGCTGAGAAGACTGAGGTGGAAACAGCACAAACAGTACAGAAATGTCACAGAACATGAGAGATACTCTCTACAGAGATGTCTGGAAGGTTCAGGTGGAACATAAGGTAAAACATTCAGCAGCTGAGGGCAGTGAATATTAGCCTGCAGTGCATCCTTGAAGAAATGAAAACCAACTCCATACTGGGCTGAATCCATAACTGCACCCGCAGCAGATAAAATGATTGCTCTTCACAATTCAGCACTTGTGAGATTGCATCTGCAGCAGTCTCTGGAACTCCCCAGTAGAGAAAAAGATATATGGAAGCCAGTCACGGTGAAGGGTCACCACAGTGCTAGAGGAATGGAGCACACAATGTAAGGAGAGAGGCTGAGAGACTTGAGTTTGGGTGCTACTCTTTAGAAAAAAGATTATGGCAGAATCTAAGTGCTGTTTTCAAGTGTATGGAGAAGAGTGTGGGATGTTAGTACACATGGGCAATCCAAACTATAACCCGTTGTCTGAAGGATAACAAGATGGAGATCGACTGGAGGACAGGAGGTGGCCTGCGTGTCAGGAAAGGGAAGCAGGGCAACACAGCTCCGGGTGTGGAAAGCTATCGCGATAGACTGGTTGCAGACTGGTTGCTGCCCGGCTGCCTGCAGGGAACCAATCGAGAAAGGACGCGTGGACACTTGCAACCGATCGTGATCTGTTCACGGGCACACGGCGAGTTGCCTGAGCTCTGTAAACCGGGCGTGTATCGCAATAAAGGGTCGTCATTGTTTACTTTGATCACATTGGTCGTGTGTGGCGTCCTTATTCCTCCGCAGAAGAGAGTCAGGCACTTCTCAGAGCTTCACCGGGAAAGGCAAAAGGCAACAGACACAAGCTGAAGAAAGGGAAACTCCAATTATTCCAATTAGATAGATGTGGGGAAAGTACTCATAGTAGGGGTGGTAAAACATTGGAGCATGTTGCTCTGAGAAGACTTAACAACCTTAGGGTTATTCAAAATACAGATGAATAGGGGCCCTGAGGAACCTGACCCAGATTCAAAGGTGGCCCTGCCTTGAACAGCACATTGGACCAGATGACCTCCAGAAGTTTCTTCCTACCTAAATTATGCTATAATTCTTTCTGATACAGTGTCTTTGAGGAATGACAAAGATAGTGCCTTGGGCTAGGAGACTGACTGTACAATCTCCAGAGATTCATTCCAGCTTTTTTTTCTTCAATCTTGAAGACTGAAAGGCACCAATAAATCTTCAGAGTATGTATTTTCTCCTCTTTGCATGAGCCATGTCTCATTTATTTTAGTTAACAGGTTATAATCATAACAAATATAAAATATTACATACTTCAAAATTTAATACCGATAAACTCAAAAATTAATTTTAGATACCAGACTGCATGAAAAACAAGGCAGGAGCGAAGAATGACAGTTACCATAGTCAGCATATAAAACAACATTTTCAAATACTGCCTTATCCTCTCTGCAATTCCCAGAGAGGCTCACAGGCACTTTGCTGACAGCTAAAGCTGAAACCTCTGCTGAGTACTGGGCTGACGGTGTGTAGTGACGGAGGACTACACAGTGCACAATCATTGCAAGCAACTTTAAAATTGCTTTCTTTCAAAGCCTTTGCAGCACAAAAAAGCAGGGAGATGGGTCTTATCACATAAGGAATTTACCTGTGGAACTTCCAAAAAGATTCAGGAAGAGAAAAAACAAAAACCTTTCACCTGATCTTCCACAAGCTTTCTAAAACTAATTTCAGACTGGAAGTATGATCGTACAGCCCTATTTTCTTTATCTCACAGAGTCTAGTGGCCACTGGTAATTTATGCAGTCCATGGAGGAGAACTAAATCTTAAACCAGTATCTTCTAATAAAAGAACTGAAGATATAAAATCAGAAAAGTCTGTAACATCCTCTCTCATATCTGGATATCATTTTTAATGTTCAGGCACAACATAAAAATGCTTCTTTAAACTTAAGACCTGATTTCCTTTAAGGTACGTCCGTAATGATTTGTCCTCACCATAAATAAGCTGTTGAAGAAAGTGGCATGAAAAAAAAAACGAGCTTGGAACTGCTTAACATTAATCCATTAGTGGCAGAAGAGACCACAGCAATACCAATTATCAAATGTGACTGATTTTGGCAGCTTAAAAGAATAAACACTGCTTGCATGGGCAAGGTCCGTAGTTTTTGTCCTACTTTGTATAAGGAAAAAAACATGACTACCAGATGAAATATTGGCCAGCAGATATTTTTTCATAATTCTTTTAAAAGTTCCCCTTCCTCCAACTAAACCTGGAAAAGTCTTTCAACATTACAGTTCAATTTACACTGAATACTCCAGCACAGTTCCCAAACATTGTGAAGAAAGCTCTTTAGATGCACCTCATAGGCAGGCAGAAAAATCTTATTTTCATAGAATCATAGAATGTCAGGGGCTGGAAGGGACCTCGAGAGATCATCTAGTCCAAGCCCCCTGCCAGAGCAGGATCACCTAGACCAGGTCACACAG
>JANIMW010008236.1:20427-63229 GCA_024582635.1 Todiramphus saurophagus | reverse complement strand
CCCGCCCCCCCCCTTCCAGTCTTCAATGGGGCTCAGAGAGATAGAAAGGAAGCATTAGAAGGAGCAAGGGAAGAAAAAAAATAGCTTCAGAGCCAGTGAGGGAGAAGGGGCCTAGTCCTGCATCCTTCAGGCAAGAGTGCTAAAAATCCACTGCTGTGTTTGAAGCCTGGTGACTCCAGTATTTTCATAGCTGTAGGATTTCCCAGAGAATTTTTCTTTGCTAAAGTCTTGAGTTCTAGAATCTTATCCTTTACTTTGTTTTTATGTGTTAGACGACTTCTCTTCCAGATGGCAGCAATAAATTCAGATCCCGCCCCATGTATTAATCAATATTTAAGCACTGACTCCAGTGGAATTTACTCAGCATTTCCATCCTGCTACCTGAGATTTAAAAGGGCTTCCACCAAACAATAGCTTACCTTTGAATTAGGCAAAGACTGAAACTGTCAGGTTAGAAATAGGAAATGGAGGCACAGAAAATACCCTTTTCTCTAGTCAAATAATCAATCGGTGGCAACTTGGAGATGAGAATTTTGACAGTCCAAACCCACATTCTCCTCCTGACCATTAGATGGCTGAGCTGATTAGGAACCAGGTACAGACAAACTTAGCCCCTCTTAAAATGACCCTGCAATGAAATTATCTGTAGTGTTTAACCAGTAAGCACTTTTATTGTTCATTTTGAATCCATTAAGACTACATTATGTTGGGTAATAAGACTTTGGCTACATCTCCCACATTTGCATGCAGGCATTACATTTGCAAGGTTTTCTCAGAAAAACGGAGCAGGCACATAAAATGCATAAAGGTTATATGATTATAATATGGAAGCAGCATGTCAGTTACAGAAATTTGTACCACATGTACCAGTAACAAACCCACATCCCCATGTAGAACTTCTTTGTCCCCCCAAAATCTAAACGCTTCCTCTGTCTCCCACCTCCATGCCCTGTCTATCAACCCACATCCCCACTGTTTCTGAAAACACCATCTTTTTCCAAAAAAGTTTAGTAAAGTACATTTTTTTTCTGTTAAAAACTACAACATTTCTCTTTCACTACCCCCTCCCCCCAAATGAAAAATCTACCATAATCTACACATCTGTTCAAGCACTGATAAAAGTTAGGAATCTCTATTACATTATTCAAAAGTATCAGATCAGTAACAAACTTCTAAACAAACTAGGATGACCCAAAAATTCCCCTTCTCCCCAAATTACAGAGAACTGAAAATGCTATACTGCATTATCACACTTGCATGCGTGTATCCTGAGCCACCTGTATTTATTCACCGTAAGCCCCTTTTAATAAATAACTGTCCAGCAGTAACATCCAGAATGTGCTGTCTCCTCCAAATTAAACTCCATATTTACAGAACTAAGGCTGTTTTCTCAGTGAAATGTGTTTAAAAACAAAACAAAATAACAACAATAAAGACAGCAAATGATTAAAGAGAGAAAGCATATTACTGATCATATTGTCTAAAGACCAACAGGAGTAAAAAGCATTAGGAGCACCAGGTGCACATGCATTTGAACTGGTACAGTTCATGAAATAATGTCATTCATTGTTATGCTCGCTCATTCAGATGAGGAGCTGATTCTTTTCCTTTCTTTTTTTTTTCCTCTTTACATCTAGGACCGTCTGCTTTGCAGGCTATTCCCACAGATGGCAATACATGCACTGAGGTTGAAAGATGGCCACAAATACGCTTTGATCAATGTGGCTCTGTATCAGCTTTAAATACATGGGATTTCATTCCCCGCTGCTTTGCACCTTGTGTCAGTTCATATCTGTGCTCAGTGTGAGCCAAATGTCCCCCAAATCCACACTTTTCCCTTGGGTTTGGAGAAACATTAGATACATAGTTTTTGCAAGTTTCAAATGATGCTGCTATATGCTGGAAAATACAGGGGAATCCTGCCATATGAGAATATTTCTTAGCAGTATAACTACTATAATCACAGCTGGCATATGAGCAGATCAAAACAAACACTGAAATATCAAGACAGAGGGATTTTGTCCCTTCATTTATTTTGAGCCAGCTCTCAGCTGATGGATACCAGTATTACTGCCTTGATTTCAGTTGGCCTATGTTGATTTACACCAGGTAAGAATCAAGCTCAGCAGACAGTAAAAAAGCAGCCAGTTTCTCCTACTGCATTAGTAGTGCCTGAGATCACTGGAAATGGGTACATTTCTACACAACAAAAGGGCCTTTCTGTAGCCAGGGAAGTATACTCACTGCCCCTGCCTTTGCAAAGGCAATTCAGTTCAGGTTCACTTTCTCTTCTTCCCACTTTACTGGCAAACCAAATCTGCAGTGCTCCCACCACAGAAGCTGCAGCCAAAACTCAAGTTAGACACCAAATTTTACATGGTGAAAATGCTGGGAACTCCACTCATGCTGAATCTCATTTTTATATTCATGGTGCTTCCTGTCACATAGGGATCTGACCACCTGGAAGCCCAAACCATTCCTATCCTCAATGTACCTGCAAGTTATGCAGCAATTGTTAGTATTTGTTATCTCTGAAAGACCGGCTATTTCAGCACAAAAGAATGTTCCTCTCAACTGCAAACAACAAGGATGTGTGATTGTGTGAAGTCCTCCCTAAGCCAACACCTCCATTCTCACTGGAAGTGAGTCAAATTCTACCGTGATGAACATCAATGCAAATCTGCAACAACTCTTCTGATCCCTCTCAAGATCTGTGCAGGTGCAAGACAATACAAAATCTGGTTCTCAGGCTTTTTCATTAGTTGAAGTGTTATTCCTGACCCATCAGCTTTACTAGCAGTTACTTTTTCCGTTTCTTATTATTACATCACTTGTGAGCTGCATTATTGTTTCAATCTCATCACTGCCCACTGATATGAGACGTGGCATTTATAGAGCAGTGGTCTGCCCCACTCCCAAATGCAGCTAAACCTCAAATGCCACTTTTTTTTCCTGGCAGGGGAATAGGTTTTATTACCCTCTGTCATTTCACTTCCTGGTTAGCATTTGTTGTCTAATTATTCTTAGACAGCCAGTGTGAGAGACTGGTAAGTTCAACTGTATGTACACATTACAACTAGTCTCAGATCCAGCAAGCTGATTTCACATACAGCCAAAACAAAATCAGCCAAAGATTGTGCTTGTAAAGCACCTTCCCCAACATCCAGGTCCCTACCTCTTCACTGCAGTCATCCAGTTCCTTTCACTGGTGTCAACAGTGGAGCTTCACCAGAACTGCAGTGGAAAACTGGACATATTTTACTTTCACCTTTAAACTGAAAGAAAGTGTTGTCTGTGTGTCCCACTGGCGGCAAAAGGCCTTTCCATTCATAGAAGTGCTGCTCTCTGAGTAATTTCTTAAAGGAAGAGTAACCAAACAAAAACCTACACAATTCCCACGCACAAACACAGACACACACGCACACACACTTCTCTCTGCTCCAAACAGAAACCCATTCTTATGGACCAAATTATGCAGACCCCATTCAAGTGACTAAAAAGAATGAACATAGGGTTGGGTGCATCCCAATTCTCCTTTCTGATCACAATGAAGTCACAGGCCAGCAAAGTACTTGGGCATAAGGATGTTCCTCTTGACTTGCAGGACAGTTTAATGTATGTAGAAGTGCTTTGCCGGCTCAGGCTTAATTTAGGAACAGCTCCAAGGCCAGCTGGCATCCACGACTGTGATTCCACTACCTGCACCAATATACATGAGGTAAGAGCATAACTCAAGAGAGCAGAGCAGTGCAAGAGGAGAAAGAGGCTCTGTGGTTCTTCTGAGTTTATATTTGACAGCCTCAGCTGCATACACACGGCATGTCACAGTGATCAGCATAGACCGATGAGAGCTTGGTATGGTATTCTGCAAGTGGGACTTCCACTGGAAATAGTAAGCCTGATTTCTCTTTGTACCAGTGCAACTTTATGTGCCTGTAACAACTACATGAAGAGGCCTTAAATCTGCAGTAACTGCACAATAAGAGTTAGTGTTTTATCTTGGCTTACATGCTAATAACTACTGTGATGTGCTACACACCCACACCTACACATAAATGGAGAGATAGGTATACGCTGTGTCATAAAGCAACATAAACATTCTTTCTACAACTATCCTAATAACACAGCCAGCACCAAAGTGAACCAGCACAGGATTTGCAGCCACCCTCTCCAATACACTGTGATAGGTAGGGATGGGAGAAAAGCAAGCTCAGGTGTTATTTTCATTTACTAGGGAATGATCTGGGCACAACCCCCTTGGGTATTGCTTAGTAAACACTATTCATGGGCTGTCCCGCAGTCCCGCGTCATAAATTTCCACCTCTGTGTGGGTACTCACATCACTTTCTGATGACACAAAGAACTGAGATCATAGATGAGCAGTCACAACGTTTGAGAAATCCTCTAGCCAAATGTTATATAAAATAGGGATAAACTTGTACTGCCACTTCATGCCATGCCATGCCATGCCTCTCAACCACAGGTAGACTGCAAGGTTACATATTAGTGGGATATGGGCTGTCTAAAGAAAGCTACTCATAGAGGAATTAAAGTTTGAATCACAAGAGGATCTAGTTCTGCTTGTCAGTAACATCAAATGGAAAATTATCTAATTAAACAGCACTGGAATCAGTCCCTTAATGCTGCTTATATACACGTTCTTTGTGTATTACAGCATTCATGCTCAAAATGCATGTATATTTGCTCCATTTTGCATCATGTTTTCTGTAAATGTAAAACTAAACAACTAATCAAAAAAGTTTCTCTCAAAACTCCTCTGAACTTTGGAAAAATCTGAACCCAAGTCATAAGAACTAATATCTGTCTTTCAATGGCTATCCTATGCAACCAAGCCTAAACGTAAGCAGACATGTCAGGCTCAAAACTGATTTTCTCAGGAGGAAAAGATATCCCTCTTCTATGCTAGATTATTGTTGCTACATTATTGGCACAGTCTCATTTTACCTCATTTTTGTTATAAACTTTCATGGAAATTCCACCTGCAGAACCAAAGGCAGAAAGTTATCTTTGCACTTATTTTTCCATAGTAGCATCTGGATGCAGTACTGTTGGGGAAAAGAAAGCAAATCCCTCAATGAACTGTGTTTAAGCAACTTGCAGGTGGCAGCTATTGAAACAACTGATGCATGTGTACTGGCTAAAGTTCTTAATGAATGATCTGACACACCAAGTCAGACAAATGTCATAGGTAAATAGATCTTCAAATGTAGACATACAAAAGCTGCTACTGTATCTAGATGATCGCTTTGTTTCTATGCCCCATAGCTCTGAATCTATCCCCTGTATTTTTCCTCAGCACGTGTGGTATAAATATATTCATACACTAAATTTGACACTTGGCAATTTTTCTTTTTCTTTTCCTTTTTTTTTTTCTTTTTCTTCTTTTTTTTTTTTTTTTTGCTGACCAGCAACAAATTCTGATATTTTTAACTGTAAACCAATACTCAATAAATATGCTGTGTTCAGCAAAGAGACATGTTTTGTTGATCAGGGTTTTGCTGCACTCTAAGCCATGGGCTGTGGGGGTGGGCGTGAAGGAGGAGGTCCAGGAGGGGCTCGGGATGGGGGTGGTCCAGGAGGTGGCTGCCTGGAAGGGGGCTGCAGAGACGCAGGAGAAGAAAGATTCTTCGGAGCGTTGTTGAGAGGAACATCGTCACGTCGCAGCAGCTTCGGTGGTGGGCTGTAAGGGGCAGAGGTTCCATCCGATTTTACGCGAGTGAAGTTTATGCATCTTCCCTAGAGGTAAAGAAAAATTCATTATCCATAAAGAGCAAGTGTTTTGACTCATCAGCAGGTAGCAAAAGGGACTATCAGCAGAGGGGCCAGACTGTACTTAAGAGATCTTAATCCAGTATCATTCACTGGGTCCTAGACATGACATTCAGACCATGCTGTACTAAAGGCCAGTACTAGAAACCAATGCTTTCCTTGGGTTTCAGAGCTCCTGCCTACAGAGAATAGCCTAGAACTGGTTTAAACCAAAAGCCACCCCAGTGTGGCTTTGCTCACATGTGCTCTCTGTTCTACTACAAGAGTTATGCAGAACATGCCTAAAGCCACGGCTCCACCTAAGTCATGACTGCCTTGGTGAGATTCCTGACTGACAATGTTGTGCTTGAAAAAAAACCTCACAGCAGACACAGGATTATAACAAAGGAATAACCTTAGCAAATCCACCATCTGTAGATTTCCTTTTCACAGTGATGTTAGCCTAGCTACTGTCCATACTTTGAACTACACTGGGATACACTACATCTATCTTCTGTGCTCCAATGTGCACGTGGCTTCCCTCATGAACAAGGTGTGCAAATTGCACAAAGTGCTCTCCAGTAAGTATGTTTTCAGAATGGATGTAGGATGCAGGGAGGCATGATCCAATGGGAGAACAGCAGATGGAGATTTTGAAACGGGACTAGCTTGGGTTTGAAAAACCAGCAAGCACAGGAGATGTCCTAGACAGCTGGCAGCTCAACGCAAATATGTCAGGGTTTCCTTTAGCCAAAACAGCTTTGCATTGGTTCCCACTAACCAAGTTCCAGACAGAAAGAGAACAGACAGACCCGAAAGACCACCTAGCCTTTCCCATGGGGAGCAGCCAGAGGCTCCTGAGTATTTACATGGCAACCTCAGTCACACACCAAGATCTCTGCACTCTGCTGCACTTGTTCCTCCCCGCGACTCCTAAGTTCGTTACAAACTGACCCACTATTTCTGTGGAGGTATCATGAAATCCTGCAGACACAACCTTGTAAGCAGAGATGCAACACTTGGCATCACTGCCTCCAACTTCTCCCCTAGGAAGGTGGGAGGAGGTGCTTCTGCAAGAACCCAATTGCCACAAGTTTGGCAGAAGCCTGCACCTGGAAGTCAAAAAGGCCCCTCATCATCATGTACAAAGGCTGGTAATGAAGAACACCTGAAAATGCAGGAGTGACACTGCCAACGGCCCATTTACAAGAACTGGGATGTGGCTTTCAAATAAGTAACTGTGGGCTGGAAAGTAACCATTCCAGCAGAGATGAACTCCACTTGCTAGCACCTTTTTCTTTGTGTGATAGGCCTGTTTTGTTCATGTAGCAATTATCTTAATGAAAATGACCTCTACAGTTTAACACAGAAGTTAATGTTACCTGTTTCTCTCTTTTCAAGGCAAACACTAGCTGGGGTGAAAAGAAAAAAAAAAAAAATCCTTTGTTTAGAAAATACTGTTCCAGAAAGCATCTTTCCTCCATGATTTTGAAAGATCTGCAAGCCACAATGCTGATGACAGACAGAGGTTTAGGTTACATACTGGAAACAACAAACCAAACTCAGCTCAAGGTTATGCCAACATCCCCCAAGCAAAATTCAGGAGGATGCCAGATTTAGAAAAGCTTATCTCAGAGCTAAGCAGCTGTAGATCATGATCCCCACAGCTACCAATGACTGTGACTACAGGGGAATACAAGATCACACACGAGTGTCAGATCACTGCTAGCTCAGTACTGCCTGGCATGAAGAAACTCTGAAGGTGTTAGGAAATGGGCCGAGTTTCTGTGGCAACCCCACAAATCACAATTTACCCCGGAATCCATGCAAAAGCCATCACAGCTGAACCACAACTATCTGTTTTGTAGAGTGACTTCCAATGCCTGCACCTTTGCTCATGAAAACTATTTATTTAAAAGGAAGGGAATCACTTAAGTCTATGGCTTCTCTGAAGAAAGGCAAACAGTGTATCAAGACAAGCTTGTGTAAGCTTCAGAGATCAGAAAATGATTCAATAAATGTACTAACATCCAATAAATGTACTAAAATCCACTTACTAGGATTGGATGGCTCAGGACTTCAAGAGCTCAGCTGCAGCCAAGAGTTGTTTGAATTGGTGTGTTGTTGCCTATACATGAAACACACTCAGTAGTTCTCAGTCACAGCTTTCACCATCTCAATTCACCAATATACTTAAACAGTAGCATCAATTAGTAGGATAAAATCCCCTTTCTAAAAATTCAGGCTTGTTACAGCAGACTTCTGTTTATGAACCAGGTTCAAGGCAATACTATGCCAGGGACAGAGCCTTTGCGTGGAAGCAAAGGGCAAAAGCGAAGGTCTTGGTTGCTTCTGCAACAAAGATAAACCACTGGATCAAAAAAACCATGCTGACGCTTTGCTCTAAACCGTCAGAGAACTCAAGTCCCCACTAGCATTGCACCAAGCAGCCATCCTTGTCAGCTATCTGTCTTTTGTTATACTCCATTGTATTCAGAGCACAGTTGAAAACTTAGCTATTTTTACTGCCATGCAATGAATGTTTCAAATATATTTAACAGACGTACTACAAATGCATCTAAGAAAACTCAGCCTTCAAATTTATAGTTAGGAATTTAGAACAGATAAATAATCACTCAGTACAAAACAAAACAAAAAAAAGTTAAAGGTATTCAGATGAGATACGCCATATGGGGAGGGAAAAAAATGTACAGACAGAACAATCTCCTTCATAGTAAATGCAAACCTGCAAACCCAATGCTAGTGCTTTTGCCTACAAGCCCTTCCTGCCTCTGTTGTGTCTCTCTCCCAAACATCAATTCCAAATATATTCATAGTCTATAATCAAAGGGGATCCCATAAATCTGTTTGCATTACTTTCACTTCAGTTAAAGTGATAGGCGACGTCAAACTGCTGCCAGTTTCTGCCACACTCACTGATTTGTCAGACAGATGGGTAATTTAAAGGCCATGCGCCGCATTGTGTCATGAAAAATACGGTTGGGTTGGGCGAGTCTGACAGACAGAGGCTTGGATGATCGATGTATGTATTGTGACACTTCCTCACAAAAGATTATCGGTGTTAGCCTACAATCTCATATATCAAAGACTTCTGGTGAATACTGGAGCGAATCCTCCTGAGCGCTTCAAGCAGCCATTGATAAAATGAGGCTGAACTCCATGCCAGTGTTTGGATTAACAGCTAAAAGGGAAAGGGAGGAACAAATGGTCATCAATCACAGATTGGATTTATCAAGCATATTTCATCAAAGGATTTCTAGGTTGAAGAATTAAGCCCTCCACTCATCACGCTTTCCTAGTAAGAGTGCCACAGCTATCCTAGCTAACACACACGCCTCCCTGGAATTAGTTTATAAAAACATCCACAATGTCTCTCAAATAAACATCCTAACAACAGGATTTTTAATATTCTGTGTTGGAAAGGATTAAGTAATTTCTTCTCCAAAAGCATATAAAGGCTTTCAAACTATAGAGAACATGGACAGAAATTGGGTATGCTCACCTATGCTTTCCCTGCACAGGGGATTAACAGGCATTAAGAGCCACCACCACTTTAGTCCTGGTAACAGTATTTTTTTTCCAGAAGTATGGTATAAATTAAGTGTTTTAGGGAAGGTGTCAGAGTTGCGAGGTGCAGTAATACCACGATGATCTCAGGCACAACAGATGTCTATAGCCGCTTTATTGTTTTCTAGGAAGCAGACGATCTGTGTAAATCCAGTTCTGTCTGGTTCCCAGTAAAGCATCCCTCAGATGGTGCGACCCGCACCGCGTACTGTTATTCAGGCACCAACTGAAGGTCAGTGATGTGCCATATGGAGTTACGCCCTTACTTCAGCTCACATCTGCACAGTCTTCCTACTGCACAATTATTTTGCCTCCCCATATGTCCATCCACTTGTTAGGCTCTTGTTATGCTGCTTGCCAAATTGGCTTTTCAAAAAGTACAAATACTGAAGCAGCGTGATCTGCCCTTGCCCTGACTCCAGCTTTTATCCCATTGTAACAATCACATGTGCAATTCAGGCACTCTCTACTTCTAGGCAATGCCTCCTCGACCACCTACGATGTGTTTTTGTGTGTGGTTTAAGGGGGAGAAGGAAGGGAGGAGCCTCTTGAAAGCCATCGCATTTTGTTTCTGGGCTACTTTCCTCAGTGTATCATTCGCTATTGCTTGTTCCCTCAAAATCTTTAGCTACTACTCAGCAACTTTTCAGTGGAAAGGAACAACTGGATCCAGCCAATTCAGGGTGCCAAGGGCAAATCTCTTCACCCACGATACTAAGAGCACTTCAGCAAAAAGAATTTTAAAAATCTGCCCTGCCTGCCAATAGCCATCTCTTTATCTTCTTTTCAATACACACATTTTTATTTCACAAAACTCAAATCCACTTTCATCCATGTACATGCCAGTTTGAGTACACAAAAGTATGCCTGTTTCTTATTTTCATCCGCATTAGTTGACTTAATAAAAGATATCCTTCCTGTTACAAATTTTCCTTGAGTTTTTATTCACTCTCAGTTTTGCTTATGGAGCCTCAGTGCTGCAATTCTGACTAGCAAAGGGGTTATCTGACTGAGGAAGAGTTGGCTTCACTTAAATGCTTATTGAAATTTCTTGGTCTTTGCCTTCGTAAGAATATAATACTTGTCTTTACATTTTAGAATGGATTAAAATAAAATCATTCCTTTAAAGTGTAAGTCCAGATTAGAGTCCACTCCAAAACACTGAACCACCAAATTAAAAAAATATCTCCCAGTCAAAATAGTTACATTTAGGATGCTAAAATTTGAAATGAATATAATTTCCTTGGGCTCAAAGAAGTAGTCGCCTTTCTCCACAATTTTGTTTATGGATGTCACCGGGATGATTCTACCAGCTTGCTATAGATGCGGTTTATCAGCATGTAGCTTCACTTTCTACATATCTATTGATAGTTTAGGGTAAAAGTGGAGCTCTAAAACTCAAAAGAATAGATTCAGGTTTTATGCTACCTACAAAACCACCGGAGCAAGCATCTACAAAAAGTCAGAATGGCTTTGGCTAAGTTTTGATCCACACACCCAGAAACCAAGGGGATACATATCTTTAAGATCAGTGACTTTTGCAAAAGTTGAACCTTGGAAAAATTAGAGGACAGGGTAAAACCCCTCCTCTAATAAAGAATAAAATTGTTCTAGCAGAAACACCTACACGGAGTATCCTAAAACAGCAACAGTATGGAAACTTGTTTAGTAAATGTGTTTATGAATGAGGTGGATACAGTAATTTTATAGAGAAATTACAGAACCAAGGTGGTCCAGAGTTCCCACTACTCGAGTTCCCTGGGCAAGTGGCAGGGTTAGCAGCTGGCTTCTCAGAAGCCAGAATCTATGCATATCAGCCTTTGCCAAAAGCTTCCTCACACTGCACTGCTTCATGCCGACTCTGTGCTGAACATGTCACAGCTCATTAGAACCTTCACGGATTTCCTGGAAATTGCACTGATTACCCTGCAGCATGCAGGCTAGAAATTAGTGAGCCACTCAAACAGTTTGTCACATAAACCCTAAGACTGCTGAGTTTTTGGGCATATTCAAGTAACTTTTACTAACTCTTACATGTGGGATTCACATATTATTTTTGTGTAAAAAAATAAAATATGAGAAATGTCAGAGATTCCCCTATCAGCAGTTTGGTGGCTGATCATGCTTTCAGGTCAATAAATATGTAATTTATAATTATTTTCTATTTATATTATTTAGCAATTACATTTTAATCATCACCATTAATGATACTGGGGTTATTGCATTAATCATGAGCAATTAATTTAACTTATAATTAATTTTTACATGTAGCCATTTGAAGTTATTACATCTCAAATCAAAACATTAAACATCATCAACACAAAACACATTTGCATGAGAATCTCACTCTTTAAATATCTTCCAGTTTAATGAGTCTTCTCTTGACAATACCAATTTTTTGAGGATCTATTTGGCAGGTCAGCACTGATGCCTCAAATGATGGTAATCCAAGACCAGAAACAGAAGACTGAAGAGAGGAGGATTTTAGAAGTAAGGTCCAGTAAAGTGGTAGCGTCCAACAATAAGAATAAGAATATAATTATATTTTCTTCGTTGTTGCTTTTAAAAAGAAGAATTAGTTCAGTCCATTCTTTATCCAGTGTATTATCTGGCCTTTTATAAGTAAACTCATATCACTTCTGCTCTCTCTTTCTATGATGGAGTTATGGGAAGGGAAGGAAATAACCGCACTGTGAATCACTCGTATTGTAAGTGAGGACCCTATAATGGCCTTATGTACATCAGATAAATTAAAATTTGGAAGGTGATGAATGCAAATGCACAAGGATGACCCAAGCAGCAACACAAAACTCTTTTTACAGAATGGGGTAAGTGAGGTGGTCCTGCCATGAGATGAATCCTAGTGCACTCACTCAATGTGCTTCATATCGCAAAAGGAATTAGACTGAGCTTTAAGATGTAGGAAGTAACACAGCTTTAAACAAGGCACATGTCCTGGCTCAGGAAGGGTCAGTGATACTTAAAAGCAGCTGAGGCACATGCAGATCCTTCACACAGTCCACAAAGACACTCTTGTAAGTAAATTTTGTGACTTTCCTCTTACATTTTAGTAACCAACCTAGGCTGCCCACACATTCCAGTTACAGACTTACTGGTGCAGCACCAGGGAGCCACAGCATAGGAAGTTAATCCCTGCTTCAGAAACTCTAACACTTGAGTCACAAATGAGAAGATAGCTGCATATGGGCTGGAAGCAGAGCACATGGTGACAGTGAGATGCAGCTAAGCAATGCCTTGGACTACTGACCCATTCAGACTAAACTTAGCTGAGCTATGTCCCACATTGCTGCCCAGAAAGCCCAGGTGAGAGCCAAGATGCCCAAGCCGCTCTCACAGAGGCAAAGAGGGACCTGCCTTGCTTTGTAAAGGGACTAGAGAGAAGAAATCCTTCAGAAGCCCAGTATGCCCTCAGACACCCTGGCTATGGAAGCCAAATAGCTGAGAAAGTAGAATTTATGGGGTGGGGCAAAATCAATAACCAAAAGTCTTTATTTTTCAGGTAAATGTAGTATGTCAAAAGAACTTCCACTTGGGCTTGAAACACATGTGTTGCTCAATTCAAAACATCTTTTGTTTGAATTTTGGACAGAAAAGGTGTTTCAAAACAAAACCTGAAAATATTGAGACTTTTTCAAGGGTATTTTTTCCACTTCAGCTAATTCTACTAATGTGCAAAATTATTTACAGACCATCTAAAGAAGAGGTTTTTAGCCAAAACAGAGAGTCATGTAGAAAAGGGTGTCCAGATCTACTAGGGAATTAAGATAGGAACTTTTGCAGTAAGATTAATAGCTGCAGTATCCCAGGCTACTGTAGCTTCTTTAATCAGATTACCAAGACTTGAATATAAGCAAGTATTGACAGGTTCCCAAAGGACACAAATGTGCAAACACTGCTCTCCAGTTCACAGTCCCCAACGTGTATGGCATTGCTTCAAACCAGGGATGGGTCCTCTGGGAGCAATCTATTCAGTTAGTTTGAAGACCAGTGCAGGAATACACAGAATAGAAATGGGCTACTTCCAATTCACCCCTGAAGAAACCACACAATAATGAGGAATACCTCAGGCAGAGAAACTAGCCTTTTAAGCCAGGACCAGGACCCTTCAGCAAAATAAACTTTGTGATGAACACACCCCCACCATCCAGCTCTCACATGCCTGATAATACTTCCCAGCTTAGGAACACAAGGAAAATGACATGGAGACAAGGAGCAGGTGATACAGAGAACTCATCCCAGTATTGAAGACAGGGCTATTCAAATCATTTGTGTCACACTCCATTCATCAGGGAGCTGCATGTTGTTTCCAGCCCCACCATAGCAGGAAAATGCAGCAATGGGCTACAGACATCTCCTGAAAGAATGGACAGAGTCACAAGATATCTTGCAGGAATGCAAAAAACATCACATGTCTTGGGCCTTTGGCTGAAGTAATGCACAGAGTAGATCCATAAAAAAAGCCTGTTGATACTGAGCCCTAAAAAAGCTGAGGTGGTAAAGGGAACATAAAAGGATAATACTGGGCATAACCAAAGTTAAGGTATACCAGGCATACTCTGTATTCAGTACCAATCTCAAAGTACAGTCACACCAGACCAAATCCCACCCAAACCTGAAAGAAGTATCTTAACCTAACCTGCACTCACAACACATGATTTACTGTCTTCCTCTTTTCTGACAGCTTTTATGGATGAGGCTTCGAGTATAAAGGAAACGAGAAGAGCCACTGTCAGGTCATGTCATCTACCCAAGGTTATGCAGCAACTTTGGGGTAAAAAAAAAAAAAAAAAAAAAATTATTTACAAGTTCTGGACTCATGACTCACATCCCTTGTTTTAACCACAGCACCACACATTTCCACACTTGAATGCTGACCAGAGTAGAATGTGGTTCAAGAAAAAAAAAAAAAAGGTTGATTTGCGAGGTTTTTTCTCTTTTCCTTGGTGTTTTCAGGGAAAAGGAGATTGCATTTGTCCATCAGCTAGAACGGGGAGGGCTTTGTAGCATAGCAACAAGAGCAACAAACATTTGTTGGGTGCAATAGGCTCAGCCATGAGCTATTGGCGTCTTGCTGGGAAGCGCAAATTAGGCCACAAAGGACCATAACTGGTCTTGCTCAGACGGTAATTAGGTATCATTGTGCTTTCCAGGGTGATTTATTTGATTGTCTCTTCAGGAGAGAACCGGGGTTATGACATGCACAGAAGAAGAACACAATGCTCTTTACCTGCCTAGGATATAGGATAATGCTGGAGACTCAGAGAGATTTCTTCTGAAAATGGTTATTATATTTACTTGCCTCAGCCAAAACTGTAAGATCCTGATCCACCACACAGACAAAATGCCTCTTTGTTTAGAGTCTGGAAAGAAATACAAGTATCCCCAACCCATCTCTGGGTAACTGGCTCTTAAATGACTCCGTTGCTACCTAGAGCTAGTAGATGATAAACCCACCATTGCCACATTCCTCTGTGCTTATCTCACGTGGATTTTCTTCTCCTGAGATGAGACTCATACAGTTCATTATCAGTGCTGGCATATTTACAAAACACAGAAAATCTATTCTCCCTAAAATGCTCCTATGTTAAGCTGGATGGAATAGCTCCTTTGGACACAATCACTTTATTACTTCTAGGAATGAACACACCACAGAAGCAACTCAAGTTCCAAGTCCAAAACTCTTAGTAAGCAACTGCATGTGCATTTGTGCACTTGTCTTCTCAAAAAAGATGTACCTTCAGTTGTGGGCTTCCTCCTAAGTCCAAAGATAGTCACCTGACACCAAGTCAGGCCTACATAGCTTAGATGAACTGTACTCTAAGTACAATTGTGGAGCATCGATGAAGTGCTGTCTGGAAAACTGTGATAATGAAACACAAGAGCCTATTCCCACAAGGCAGACATGTCAGAGTTGCAGTTAACAAGGGACTAAGTCACAAGTTCTTACCCCAAAGTCACATTCCCTATAAAAAAAACCCAAGAATCAGACCTGATGAACCTGTTCCTTTACAATAAATACCAAAGAAATATCAGAAGTACAAATGGTTTAAGAGTAACAGAAGAGCCCTCTGTCTACCTAACAGACTCCATCTATGAAGTGCTCAAAGTGCTGTTAGGAACACAGTCTCACCCTCCTAGAATTTACTGTTCATCTCATTTATCATGGTGGAACTATGGTACAGTAGAAGTGAAGTAAGTTACATCAGCTACATCCAGGGTCTCCAGAATCACATCTCAGTATCTTAACCACGAGGCTAATCCTTCTTCATCTTGTGTGCTAAGTGTATTTGTACCTATCCTTCAGAAGAGCCTCTTGTGGTTGTCCTTACTGAGCACCTCTGTCTTACAAAGACATGGACAGACTGCTGGTTCCACCCATGGGCAGACAAGCAGCATCTATCCCCAAAGCCTGTTTCTTTTTCTTCTTCCACATCAGAAACAATGTGATCCTGGCATAAGGGAGAGGAAATGCCAGTATCTGGGCTTCCTGCAGGACAGGAAATTTATTAGTCACTGATTACATGTTTGCAGCTGCAGTGATCAGCACATCCCAAGAACTGTACATAAGGATGTTAGTCCCAGACCAGGGAGCTTGCTTCTCCCACGCCATGCCTGCTACAGCAGGAATGAACCTTACAGATACTGGTGTCCTTTGCAAAAAGAAAAACCAAGAAGTAAAATGGGACCTACACGTGTCACAGTTTCATTGAAGGTGCCAAAGTGAGATCACCTACTGTGACAGATGTCCTTGTCTCTTTAATTTTTCAGCAGCTTATGAAGGTAATTAGCTCCGGAAAGCTTAAGCAAAGGGAGAAAAGCCCCAGAACCTGGCAGCAGTCCCTAATGAATCCAGTCTGAAGGAGCTCAGTGCTGCTTTTCCAGCACCCCCTGTAGCTCCGCCAATTACTACTTGGGGGCAATTACAACTCATCTCCGAGTAGCAGGGAAGCCTATTAAGGGCCATTACTCAGTCTTGAAAAGACGTAATTAGAATGAGCTCCAAATAGCACTGGTACATGGACAGCTAGTGTGGAGTGACACACGGGTGCTGCCATCCCCATGGGCTGAATTCAAACTGCTGACCACCTGTAGGTAGTAGCCAGAAAGTAATTACTAGTCATTAATAATCCATAGGCTTGGTGTCCCACTATTCATCTGAGGAGTCCCAACTAAACCTCACTGCTGTAAGGAAGGTAACTACAGTGTTCTCATGATTATTTTGCAGTTGGGAAAACTAACACACATAGATGCCATGGTCAGCATTACAAGGAATCACTTAAAAATTACAGGTAATCAGACCTGAGCTCTAACAAACATGTCAGCTTAAGAATGACCACTTTGAAAAGGAGGCACGGAATAAGGAACTCAAATACTCTGTTCTCATTTCAGAGGCTGGTGTTTAAAAATCCAGTTGTGCCTTGTTCAAAGTCATGGAGTGACTGAGTGGTGAGAACTTGAAAGGACCCAGAAGTGCTGGCTTTAAAAAAGACCAGCAGCTCATACTTTGTGAAGTTCTTGGCTGTACAGCAGCACTTTTACCTTCAATTCTATGGGGGGGGGGGGGGGGAAAACAGGCTTTCAGATTTTTGTACAGCATCTTCCTTCTACTCTCCTTGCCCAGGAAAGGGCTTTGCATGTGCAAACCATAGGGTAGTACTGCTAAAGCATTGCTTTTTTTTTCTAAGTAAAGCCCCATGAGCATACAAGAGTGATGGTGACAGCAAAATCCAGTCCACACTCTCACTCTCTGTTGCGGGTAACATTCAGTTACAAAAATGAGATCACTTTCTACAACTTTAAAGCAAATCTGCCTGGGGGAAATATGTCTTCTTTTTTTCAGCTGAGGTTTTCGGTAAACCGAGCCTCTGAGAATTTCCTGCAACAGTATGTGCTGATATGCAAAATGGAATAGATTTGCTGAAAGCAGCAACTAAGCAGACCATTTCAAAGAAGCATCTCACCTTCCTCTTTGCACATACTGGGGTTTTTAATGTTTACTTGCTGGCGTTCTTAACAGCCCTGCTTTTGATCCATGAGGCCAAGGGGAAGAGATGGAAAGTTCCTTTTTGCAGAGATTACTGACAACCTGCCTCACCAGCTACTGTAGTTTTTAAGAGATACTTCAAGACAGTCAGGTATTAGTATTTCCCAAACTCCAACCTTCACAGCAGCTCCCTGCAAGCTCAGAACCAAGTTCAGGAGGACACTAGCACAGGGATGGAGAAGCCCTCAAGGCAGCCTGACTAATGCAAGCAACGCACAGATCACCAGGCCATGTGTCCACTCTGACATGCTCCCTGTTGCTGGATGAGCAGGGTACCCATCTTAGAGTTGTTAATCCCTTTCTTGGGCCAAAAGAGTGACTGCTGGTCCCTTAAGACCCAGATTTATGAGCGAGGAAGGGAAGTACAACAGTGGTAGCACAAATGTCTATGAAGTCTTCACCTTTGTACATTACAGTAAGGAAGAAAGCCTATCAATCCACAGCAGAGCTGTTAGCCCTTTTTCATCTCTTCACTCCTCTGCTGATATTGTCAGAGCTCAGCAAAAAGCCATGCCCCCAGAAAAAAACAACACAGCCTATCTGCTAATGATGGAGTAGAACTAAGTGTGTTTATCCCTTGCTATCCCATCTTGGTGCAACAGACACTCCTGCTATGGGTGGCCTGCAGAAGTTGAGTGAGCAGGGTCCTGAGATCCTTTAGTGAGATACTTGCTAAGCTAATAACCAGTTTCAGTGGTGGTGCTGTGACATGGCCTTGAATGAAGACCAATAGGAGGAGCTTTCTGTAGAGCCAAGCTAAACACCATGGGCACAGCTCCCAGAAGCAGGAGCATTAGAGCTTGTGCTTGGCTAGTTTTCTTTAAATAGGCAGATCTGGAAATTGCCTGTGATTTTTCACATCCAGTCCTATTAATAAAATCCTGCCTAATACTAACAGGTCATCTGCCCCGAGATCTTTTTCTTGATAATGAAGTTCAATAAGGGCAAGTGTAGAGTCCTACACCTGGGGAGGAATAACCCCATGCACAAATACAGGTTAGGGGTTGACCTGATGAAAAGCAGCTCCATTAGAGTCCTGGTGGACAAGTTAACCATAAGCCAGCAGTGTGGCCTTGTGGGAAAGGTGTCCAATGGTATCCTGGGGTGCATGAAGAAGAAGGTCGAGGGAGGTTGTCCTCCCACTCTGCTGTGCCCTAGTGAGGCCACGTCTGTAGTACTGTGTCCGGTTCTGGTCTCCCCAGTTTAAGAGAGACAGGAAACTACTGGAGAGTGTCCAGCGGAGAGCTACGGAGATGAGGGACTGGAACATCTCTCCTATGAGGAAAGGCTGAGAGACCTGGGACTGCTTAGCCTGGAGAGGACTGAGAGGGAATCTTATCAATGCTTATCTATAGGGCAGGGGATGGGGCCAGTCTCTTTTCAGTGGTGCCCAGTGATAGGACAAGGGGGAAGGGACACAAAATGGAACACAGAAAGTTCCATATGAACTTTCTTTACATATTCTTTACTGAGAGGGTGACTGAGCACTGGAGAAGGCTGCCCAGAGAGGTTGCAGAATCTCCTTCTCTGGAGATACTCAAAACCCATCTAGATGCATTCCTCTGCAATCTGCTCTAGATGAACCTGATTTAGCAGGGGAGTTGGACTAGATGATCTCTGGAAGTCCCTTCCAAGCCCTACCATTCTGTGATAAGGCTGTGGAAGGCATGAACAAGGGCAGGGGAGCTCTCAGGATTGTCAGCCAGCTCTGCATTGAGGCCATGATGCAGGGCATGCTTCTTTTGCTTCTTTGTGACAAGACTCTTTGTGACAAGACTTTGTGACAAGACTCTTTGTGACAAGACTTTTGCTTCTTTGTGACAAACCCAGATATATTGGTAAATATACCAAAAACATTAACATATTTTGTTTTCCACCAAAAATATCACAGAAAGTGTTTTTCTACAAATATCTTTCATATTCTGGGGGGAGAAAAGCTCCCAAACCACAGTACTCAGTTCCTGCAGTGCAAGAAGATCATGGGAAGGAGGCTGGTCACCAGCCCATTGCTATGAGAGGGCAGGACTACAGGGCATCAGTCTGTCTCATCAAGGGGAGGTGCAGGGAAACAAGGACTGAGAGTGACAGCAAGGAAAGGAAGAAACCACCGAAGGAAATGAAAGGAACGTCCTAGGTTAGGACACAGGTAAGGAAGAGAGCAGGTGGTGTGGAAAAGGCAACAGGATGATGATGAAGGAAGAAATGAGGATGGATGGACAGCAGTCCTGGCCACCCAGAGCAGAGGACAACAGAAAGTCTCTTGAGGCAGTCAGCCCTGTATTCCTGAACACATGCTTCAGCCGGAATTTCCACTGCAGGGCTCTCTCACACACTCTGGAATGGGCTTCACCACAGGAAGACTCAAAAAAATACAAACAGTGCCATTTTTAACTTCATGACGGGAGTTCAGGAGAAGTCATGATTTGAAAACCTGGGCCAGCAATACTGCCTTCGCTGAATGGTTTGCAGTGGCAAAGGGGCCTGGGTTATGGGGGACAATGCTGAACAGCTCTGAAAAGTGTCTAAGACTTTTGCTTCTTTGTGACAAACCCAGATATATTGGTAAATATACCAAAAACATTAACATATTTTGTTTTCCACCAAAAATATCACAGAAAGTGTTTTTCTACAAATATCTTTCATATTCTGGGGGGAGAAAAGCTCCCAAACCACAGTACTCATTTTCAAATTATGAAAGATATTCCACTTTCAAAAGACTTTTTAAAGAATGTTTGGATGTAAAAAAACCTCTCCTTTGTCATATTCCCCATCCCAAAAGCCTTGTGAAAAATATTTTGCTCCCTGTACTGTGGATATTCTCTTCTCTACAATTAGTATTTTCATTCCGCAGAAAAAAAAAAGTGGTTTTCTATAATTTCTCCCAATGGTTGCAAAAAGCAAACATATGCCCAACTGAAGAAATAAAAATGAAAAATTATTTCTCCCCCGCCCCCCCTACACCAATGGAGGTAAACTGAAACAGAGAAAATGTTATTCCAATAAGTTATCTTGTCCCAGTGAGAAAAAAAATCTATATCTCTGGTAATTCCTGAAAAAATGTAAAGATAATAATTTGACTGATTCTGGGAAATTCAGACATAGGAATTTTCTGAGTTATGAATCCAAATGTCACTCCCAAAACAGAGTTTTATCAGAGTTTGTCTTCCTTTTGCTTTTTGAGCTCTAAGTTTTCCTGAACAAAGACAACTATGAAATTACCTTAAAAACCAATCAAACACACAAACAAAAAAAGCAAACTAAAAACCCCAAAGAGCTCTTCCTCCTGCCCCTCCCAATCCCTCCAAACCCTACAAAACAAAGCAATGCCTCTCTCCAAGATCACCACACGGTCACTGGCCTCTGGATGGCACAGTCTGTAAGAACACCATGCGCTGAGGCACAACAGGCTGTATTTTCAAGTCTACCCAACAAGTAAAGCAAAATCCACTGACTGCTGTCAGCACACCTGTACAGCAGTGACCTTGTCCCTGCCTGGACTCGGGCGAGTGGAGCTGTGAGCTTTCTCCTGGGGCTGCCAGGTTCCTCCAGCTATGAGCTCCAGGCTTTCCACGCTCACAGTCACTCTTAGCACTGACTTCATTTCTCCATTCTTCAGGCACAAATTAAATGTGTGCATGTGTGTGTATACTCATATATATTTATGTGCACATACATGTGTATTTATGCACTTCTCCCCCACCAGAATCCTAAGTCACAAGAAGCCAATTCTCCACCAAGGGATTGCTACTAGAAAAGTCAACCAGAAAGTAAATAATTACATTGCTCTTTTCTGTGCTAGCTTTGTTCATAAAACACAGGCTTGTGCTGCCCTTTATATTGTTATTTATTTATTTTTTAAGAGCAAAAGGATGTCCAGTTATTTTCTTGTTTCATTTTCAATATTCTTCAGCTTTACTTAATTTCACAGGCCAGGCAACAGAGATGATCCTATTCTTCCACTGAACATGGCTCAATAGGATTCTTTCCACCCTATTTCCCAGATGTGCATTTGATTTTTCTAATGTTCTCCCTCATACAATAATCCTTCAGCTCACTCTGTTTTACATTGCCTCTTTTGAGCTTCTTGTCCTCCCTGCAGCAGAGCTGGAAGGCAAGAAACTGAGGATCCCTGTTCAAAGCCAGTCCCCTGCATGTTTCTTGACCATGCAAGCTAACAGAGGCTCTGTTGTGCTCTGCACTGATAGAAACGTACCAGCCAAGGGAATGAAAGGCAGAGGACAGATTCATATTATACAATGTAAGTGCTACCAAAATACAGCTGGGCCAAAAGAGCCTATTCAGAAGCTCTAGATCACGCTTAAAAAGTAAAGCAGGTGTCTCAAGCACAGCTGCCTTGAAAATGCAGCTTAGTGAAACAGTTAAGACCATTTTACAAAGCAGCATAGGAAGCTGAGTTTGTTCTCTTAGTTTCCTTAAGCATCAAAAGAAAAATGGAAGAGACTAAACTCCTAATACTGAAGCTGCATGTTTGGTTAACAACTAGACAAATGCTATAATGGTATTTCGCCCAAAGCCAGAGGGATGCAACTTATTTGCCATAGATGATGCAAATTAGGGCTACTTTTAAAGTCCGTTATTAGGTGTGAAAGTCACCCAGGCAAACAAACCAAGCACAGAGGCCTCTGCACCACTCCTACCCCAGAAAAGCACTTTATGGCCCCTGCTGCTGTAACTGTATAACCCCTTCCCCTGAGAGCAAAAGTGATTAAATGTATGGACTCCATCCAGAAAAGGCCTGGAGTTGGTGGTGGGGGAGATAAAGATGCTGTTGTCTCTGCTCAGTCCTCGTGTTTCAAAGTACCACTGCAGAAAGCCAAATCTGAATGTGCAACAGCCCAAAGCAGCAGCACTTCATTCTTAGGGAGTGGATATAACAGAATAACAAGACAGAGACAACTGTAACGGTGCCAGGCTCTCATGGGGAAATTGTGAGAGCTCTGAACTAAGCTATCGCAAGTGACCCAGAGGCAGCACACAGACATCTCTGTGGCTCTGAATGGCACAAACTCCCTGCTTCCTACCAGGAGGAATATACTCTTGAGCTATGTTTGGCTAACAGACTTTACCAAGGCAGATGATACTCTCTGCCTACATATAGGCTATGACAGAGAAATGTGTCTTTGCACAGAATTTGTGACAAATTTGTAGCCTTAGGGTAATGTGAAAACAGACAGAGACAGTTAAAAAACCCAAAAACAAACCAAAACCGAACCAACACCAGAACAGCAAAACCGAACCAACACCAGAACAGCAAAACCCCCAGAACAAAACAAACAAGAGGTGGCTGGGAGGGAAGAGCATTGCTGCTGCTGGTAACAGAGAAGTAATGTGACAGTGTGTTTGTAACATCTTACCTTATCCCCTGGCTGAGGTCTCATAAGAGAGACTTGATCATAGCCTCGTCGAACCAAAGCCCACAGTGCATCAAGTTTTCCCTGGAACAGAAAAAAATAAAACAAAGCAAAACAAAACAAAGAGACATGACCAAGAAATTTGGGGAAAACAGCGTGAGATTAAAGTAAAGGTGAGTTGCTCCAAATTTTTTGCATTAAACTGTCTGCACAAACACTGCTCCCGTGTGCTTGCCCTCTTTATACTGCTTATCTGGAGAGACAGAAAAGAGATCTCAGCAGGACAACATATACCCAATATGCAATTGGCCTAATTCAGCCTGCACAAAACTCAACTGAGGATGACTGTAGCTTAATGTGAAAAACTCCCCTAAGAGGCACAATTAGACACGTGTTACATTAACAAAAGGCAGAACAACAAAAGTGCTGTAGTGATGGGAGGCAAGCCTGCAGCATGGATAAACAGCCGTAAGACTATCTACCTAAGCAGGCTTTAAAATTTACAGATACTTTCCAAGCAATAAATTCAAGCACTGTTAAACTGATCTGTGGGCATTGGTGGGGAGGGAGGATGGACCTCATCCCACAAAGCATTGGTTTGGGACATGGCCACAGGTTTCTGGGATGAGCGTGGCATGCTGTTCCCTTGGCCTCCAGCTTCCTCTCTGTGAGCAGAGATCTGCCCTGCTGCAAGGGTTGCACAAGGATACATATGTTAAAAGACAGGGAGACACCAGATACTATAATGACATGGCAGAAATGGGGATGGAAGTGTGGAGAGACTGAACGACTTGCTCAAAATCAAGTATTACATCTTGTGGCTGAACTAGAGGGGAACAGAGTTGAATTCCTACCCAAGGCCTTAGCCACAGTGCAGTCCAAGCAAAGATAATGCCCCTTATCTGATCCTCTGCCTTGATGTGGCACACAACAGCATCTGCCCTCCCCAAGAGTTGAGCTATCTGCTGTTGCAATCCAGGCTGTGCAAAAGTACCTGAAAAGAAGGTGTGAGCCAAGAGAGGGAAGATCTCTGCTTATGCCCTCCAACACCCTCCACTCTTGCTCAAAAAACTATGGCAACACAGTGCCAGGTGAAATACATATTCCGAGAAACAGACAAGGTTGAGGGTTGCTGGCCTTTTTTCTAAACGGGCTCTCCAAGCTCTGCTGTAAGAAAGGCCACACTGAGGAAGTGAGATGTAGTAATACATGACATAAGAGACTTGGTAAAACTGAGGGGCAGACACATTACCTTGATTGGAGTGTACCATTTCCGCTGGGAAGGTGGTTTTCTCACTTGGGGCTTTTTTGGCTTGGGTTCCCATGGCTCATACTCCTGTTCTGGCAGCTTAATAATAGCATTTTTGGGCTTTTCCAATTTTGCTCCTTCCTCCGTTGACCCCTTGTCTCCCCATCGCACCTGAAGTCAGGAGAGAACAGTAAGTAGAGACACTTCGGTAGTCTCCACCAGCAGGTGGTTTCCCAAGACATTAATCTAGTTCCTTTCAGAATGACCCAATGCCACCAGACATGAACCCAAATTTATGAAGGCACCAAACTCCCACTGAAATCATAAATACACCTTTAAGAGTCAAACAGTCTCACTCAAAAGTTCTACTACTAGACTTTGCACCATCCACTAACCTAAGGTGTTGTGGGAATTCACAGCATCCAGGGCAGATTAACCCATTTCCAAATGAAAGTCTGAAGCTCTATGCCCAGCTCTGCTAGGACAGAGGCTTTGCACTGCCTCGTGTCAAAAGCAGGCAGCAGCACTGGCTGAAGGTAGGCAGTATTTACAGCTAGCCCTAAGCAGCTCCTGTGGTTCAGTTCAAAAGTGGGGGGAAAAAAAAAAGGGCCAGCAGACAAGTATGTGAATGGTTTAAGAGCATCCAGTACTCAAACTTCTGCAGCTACTACTAAAAATAGCTCTTCCAAAGAGGACCTTGCACAGTCACAAGAGTGCTCAGTAACTTTATCTTCACATACTGTACACTACTTATTTCAAGCTGAAATTCTGATTTTATTGTCTGAATTACCTCAAACAGAAGTGTGACCCTGCATTCAAGGGCAATACATGAGCCATAGAGTTATTCAGCATCAAGAAAAAAATTCTCCTGAGGAAAATGGCTAAGGATATTAAGATGCACTACTTAACTGCAGACTTGCAGGGACTTGCTAAGAAGCCTGTGCTTTCATTCTGTTAGCCCTGCTCTGGTCCATGTAAGCCTGGCTGGTTTACATTAGGTCACCTCCCTCAGCTACCAGTTAAATCTATTGGGAGCTTCTGGTGTGACATTCCTAAAAGTCATCATTAGGCCCTTAGTTGATACAGGTGAGTATCAATTCCCTGCTTTATATTATCCATGGTTAGGCATAATGAACTGATTTCACTAACATGGTTACTTACAGGAGTCAGTAGCTAATCACAGTATTATCCACTGACTCCCTGGAATGTACATACCATGGGACTGCACAAGGCAAATTTCTTTCACAGTAACACTTCTCTTTACACATCAAGACTTGCTTGTGCCTGAATCCCAAGGCATGATTTGATTTATTGGCCAATTTCAACACAGATGTGGTTTTGTGCATTAGAAGTTAATGCTCAACTGAAAAACAAAACAAAAAAACCTCAAAAAAAAAAAACAAAACCCAAACCCAAAAGGGAAAAAAACCAAAAGAATAATAATAAATAAAAATTGAAAGAAAAAAAAATGGGGGGGGACACACGCAATAAGAAGAAAAATCACTGGTTTAAATTCCCCAAACCAACTGCTTCCAGCCAGCCAGGCAGTGTAGATGGCACCCTCAAATACTCAAAACCAGTGTAGCTCTGGCTGAGGCAGAAGAACTGGACCCAACTGAGCTGAAGGGTTTGATTCAGTAAATTATAACTTCTTTTGGTGCTTATCCCATTTCTTAAACTGCAGATTTTCTCTGTCTTGTAGTGCTAGATACATTTAATTATTCATGCAAATGATGGCATTTTGATGTCTGTTACTTGGACAGCAGGTGCAATCAGCTGAACAAGCATTAATTACATCCCAGTCTCTAGTCCATCAAGGCAGCTTTTTAAAAATCTCATAAAAACATATCACTACAGTTCCTAATTAAATGTGCTGATTTTTACAACACAAAAGAACATGCCAAATACCTCCATTCTCTTAATTCCACCAACACCTCGACCTCCATAATAAGATGCGTCCACGGTTGGCCACTTTTTCTTTGGCAATCCATCTTCATCATCTGATTCCTATGGGAAAGATAGGAAGATATTACTCCTGTTATTACATAAACAGCAAAAACTATGGATAACAACTGAATGGCCTATGGTTCAGTCCTTGGATATCTGGCTCCATGTGTTATTTGCTGACAAAAAACAAAAGTCTCTTGCCTCTGCAGCTGCAGTTTTAACTAGGGAAGCCAAAGAGGACTGCCTATTCCTCTCTTCAGGCAGCTTTTATTTAGTCAAATATTCATTGAGTTTCAAAATCACAACTGGCTTGTAAGGGAAGGCAAAGTGGAGATGAATTGTACATTATACTGGCTTGCCACTCTACTATGCAGAAAATGCAGCAATCACACCAAAGAAATCATTTATTAATTCTGCTTTTAGAACTTAATGTCACCTAACAGGGGAAAAATGCTACCACTGTGAGTTCTGTAACATGTGCATCAGACCCTTTTCTCACAGCAGCTGTAACGAGTTATTCTATGCTGCTTGATTCTTTGTAGACTCTGGCTCAAGCTGTACAGTTTGGAACCAGAACTCAGACTGGAGCATGTCCAAATCATCAGGAAACTCAGATCCACAGTTTTTTGACCTGCAATTATAAAGCCTGCAGATTATTTTTCTGTAATGCGGGAGAGTCTGAATGAGGGTTTTAATTCAGGTTCATTGCTTCACTAAAAGCTGGCAAATGTTCCTGGTTTGACAACCCTGGGAACACAACTCCAGCTCTATCATCTCGAGCTGATAGAAGTCACTGGGATTTCTCAGATTCCCTATCACTACACAGAGTCAAGGCAGCCAAGAGTCACATTATGACACTCTTCAAGTATATAATTGAGGAAAGGGCCCACCAAGCCTCCTACAATACCATTTTCATTCCTCATACTCTTTGATAAAGACAAGTAACTATAGCTCATGCTGATATGCAGATGTACATGCTGCTTTTGGACTGGCCATAGAATCATGTAATGTTAGGGGTTGGAAGGGACCTAGAAAGATCATCTAGTCCAACCCCCCTGCCAGAGCAGGATCACCTAGATCAAGTCACACAGGAACATGTCCAGGTGGGTTTTGAATGCCTCCAGAGAAGGAGACTCCACAACCCCCCTGGGCAGCCCGTTCCAGTGCTCTATCACCCTCACTGTGAAAAAGTTTTTCCTCGTGTTTACCCTAAACCTCTTGTGTTCCAACTTACTCCCATTGCCTCTTGTCCTAACATTGGATGAATGCATTGGATGCCATGCACTAATTCTCATTACTATGTTTCTATAAACACTGACAGGACTTTTTTTTTCACTTAAAAAAAAAAAAAAAAAAAGAAAATCAAAATGTGTTCATATCTATAATCTATTGCTGGCAAACCTGACAGCAGCAGGACACAGTTAACAGTGATGGCTGATTCTTTTCCAGCTGATAAAAGATTTATACCAAGTATCTCCTATACTGAACACATAGCAAAGCAACATCAACAGTTACCACATACATTTTGAAAAGCAATGGAAATCTAATGCTTGTGGTTTAGAACAAGTTTTAGATAACTATATTCAGCTTAACAGCAGCAATACCAGACTACATCAGCTAAAGGGTAGGTCACCATAGCTAGGGAGGCTATTGCTAAGCGTAACGAAACAACAATCCATACTGGATAAAGACAAGGCCAAATAAAGGGATGGGTAACTTTTATATTCTGTGTTATTCCTGGAGGCTTACATCAGCTCACAGCCTCTTTGATTGCATTTAAAATCTCTGCTGATCAGATAATCACAAAGCATCTGGGAATTCTGTTGCAGGAATGCAGAGTGTCATGCTCTCTGAAATCTCCTTCAAACACAGCATGGCTGCAATTGCACACTCATGACAACACTAATCACCCTAAAACCAGCATGATTTTTGGTGCATATTCTAAAGTTAAATTGCCACAGTGTTGCTGCCCAGGACAAGCAACAGGATCATATACACAGTAATGCTGGCCTCTGGCAACCTCAAAACAGCAGCTGTGGTTTGCCTCCTGATATTCATGCCAAATTACAGTAAGTTAGCAGCAAACTGTAAGCTGCTCTTGTGGGTTAGTCAAGTATTTTTCCATCATTAACTGTCTATGCCTAGGAAAAGAAAAGGCAGGCTGGAGTTTTTTTCTAGAGGTACTTTTATTTATTACTATTATTTTCGTAACATTAGTACGGTGATGCTAAGCTGAGGTCAGGGTCAGTGTGCTACTGTCCCAAACATAGCTAAACAGAACCCTTCCTCAAACAGCTCACAACCTAAATGGAGAAAGGCTAAATGTCCTTCCAAAGGTCACTCTGCAGCAAAGCCACAGCCAGGGCAGGCTCTTGTCTTCCTCTCCTGTAGCAAAGCCACAGGAATGTGGCCTTCACTGTCCTTTCTTCTAGCTGCCAGACTTTGTTCCTTCCTGTCAATGTGGGCTAAACTCCTGCTGAGAGCAATGGCAGCTTTACTGAAGGAGGGAGAGCTTTCAGCACAGCTTGAGAAGCAAAGATTTGCCTACACGCCTGTTTGATGCACAGCATAAGGAACGAAAGACCATAGGAACTGTTGGACTTCTGAGTTATGCAACTATTTTCTCTGTGGATGGAAATAATCTTGCTGTATATATACAAAGAGGCCAGAAGGCATAAATAACTGTCCTGACCCAACAGACTTCCTCTCACAGACTTCAAGGTGTCATTAAGACACCTACAGGGCTGATGTTCCTGGGCAGCACAATCCACTACAGTTGCTGCAGACAGACAGATTAAAAAATAGCATACTTACAGGCTCCGGAGGTGGTGGTGGCGGCGGCTCCTTGATCACCTAGAATATATGAACAATTGAATAAAAAAGAAAGTCTATCTCTTGTCCATAAAAAAGACCGTAACAGCTCTTGCACATATTGGTAAATTAGTTCCATTACACTCTTCTGCAACACATTTCAGATCTTCTTCTAAGGAGGTCTCGATCCCTACAGAAACTTGGGTCATGTCCACAGCTCACAAGTTTTAACTTCTCATTCAATGTCAAAATCAGGTAGGCATTGAAAAATTCAAAACCCTAGAGCAGACTGACTTCAACAAGCACTTCAGAGCAATTTGTTGTTTAGTCAGGGCCTTACAAACCTGGCAGCATATTTCTTAAAGTTAACCACCCTCTGCCATTTTGCAGAGAAGAAATCACACCAAGTCAAAAGAGTAAAAACCTGTACTCACCACCGTGCAGCAAAGGGGCCAGAACCACCACAGAAGAGCCAGAGCCAATAGCAGAAAGAGAATCAGGAGAGCAATAAAAAGGATGGTCCCAGTAAGCTGCAAACAAGATGATTACTTCTGAGTTATCTGCACATGTCACAAACAAGGCAAAAGCCCTGAAGCTACACATTTAGACTAGGCAAGATGAGCTAGGTTTCCCCTCACTATAAGGTCTCAGCTTATGCAGTCAATCACTATTATCATTAGGGCCAATGAGTATTTGGTGTGACAAATCTGTACTCGAAGTCATGATTCAAGGATGAACCTCTTGTTTGTGATGTGTATATGTATAAATTTATGGTATGTTTACAGCCCACTAGATTCAAGGGTGTTAAACTTGTATACAAACCATTCCTGTGCTGACAGGTCTCTTAATATTGTCAGAGGGGCACTGCAAATGACATGACCACAGACTCTCGGGTGTGCAGAATAACCTTTCATCACCAGAGATGCAGAATATGCAAATGCTGATATTCAAAGAACAGGACTATTAAGGTAAGAGCTTACGGGTAACTGTTTGCAGGTCAACATCACAGACCACAACTTACTCGCTCTGCCCCATCAGCTACCAAGCCTGCCTGTATTGCCTCTCGGACTCAAACTGCACACACAAGCCCAGCCTGAGTGACTGTGCAAACTAGTCAATTCTGCTGGTTCTTGGTATCTTTCCTAGAGCTAAACTGACAATTTACAATGAGATGTTGTAATCATGACCTTGAACATTTCTGATTCTTGTATTCCATCTCTTACACTACAAAGCATGGTGAGACTCTGTGGTTGGATAGCTAAAGGTCTACATTCAAAATCAAAGTTAAATTTTCTTTTAAAATTACTAGAGTCCAAAAAATGTCAAAAGTTAACACTCAAAATTAGCTTTTCACAACAACCAGGCAATGAAAGAGAATCACTGCTCTGACTTCCCTGGATAAATCTTGATGGATTCTTTGCATATGGAGTATTTCATGTCAGTGTGTTCAGAAAAGGCAGTAGCTCTGTATTGCTCTGATTATTACAGGAATCTCCATGTGCTGCCCGGGCTCTGCAAAATATACAGAGCACATGACTTTTTGGAACTTAAAAACATTTGCTGCAAACAAGCAGTGGCACACTGGGATATGCTACTTCTTTGGACTGCACTGGCCTCTGGGATGAAGTTAAGATTAGCTCTGGTGCTCCAGCCCTTTCCTTCATACTGGGAAAAGAAGTGTCTTCAATGGTAGATTTTCTGAGTTTAAGAAAAAGTTCAATTCACCAACAAAAGGGGTACTGGAAAACAGGCAAAACCTCAGCAAACTAGAGGACAGCCTGGGACTAGAAAGATGTGAAAATAGCTTTAAGAAAGGTTTGTGAGTAAGGCTGAGGGAATAGGAGCTAACTGGAAGGAAAGCTGTAAGAGATTTTCAAAGGATAGGTAAGAGAATAAATGGAAAGAAAGCAAACACTAGAGAAGTCTGATGGAGGATAAAGCCCATGAGATTCACCTTATTAAATCTGAAACTACTTGCTGAATTCTCATGACACCAGAAACTAATGCTTAGGTCCTTCTTAAAATAGGAGCTCCTTGCACTGTTCCCAGTGGGTTTGTTTTCTACCTGAACAATGAAAAGGCTGAGGGTGCAAAAGAAAGGACCACCTCATAAAAGCTTTGCAAAGTCTGGGTGAGATACCTAATGGGCGATTTGGGTGGTACCTAGTTCTTTCTCAGGCCAAATCGTAGCCTGTAAGGACTGACATGTTTCAAGATGGGACTAACATAATCATGGATCCTACTCCACGCTTTTAGGCAGACAGCCCAGTATCACATATCTCTTACAGCATCACCACCCCTCCACTGCTCTGGGGCTTCTTGTTATAGATGCAAAAAACCAACCTGTTTGGGGATACACTATTTAGCTCACTTCATTCATTTGGTCAGGGAGCAGCTGAAAGCCAAGGCAGACTGCTGCAACACGTGGCAGACCCCCTGCTCAAAGGAATCCTATTAGAAGACCCACAACCCAGCTGCAGTTCAGTGCTGCAGCCCCTCCTCTCTGGCCCTCCTATGGCCTTATTTAGCATTAACGCATCTGGAAAGCAGACGAGAGGCATGAATTCCCAGTGAAGTCAGTTTGCTGAGAAAAAGATGAATAAAAGCCAAGCATAACTTTAAGAGGTATTGCTGCACTCATTAAAAACAAATCCAAGCACAGCACCAATGCAGTGCATGAGGCACAGATGCACATAGCACTGCTACTGTTACTCCAAACACACATTACCTCCTTGTTTTGTAGCCTTTGTTGCTTTTCCCATGATAAGTACTCATATAAATTTCTGAGACATTTGCCAGCAACAGCTCGGCAGCTGCTGGCAGCAAGAAGCTAAAGAGTCCTCTTTTTATGATTAAATATACAAAGCATTGTAGTGAAGCTGGACGCTGAAAAGGAAATAGTAGACTTCATGCAGCTGAACAGAAATAAGCACAGGGATCACACAGAGGCTTTAGGAGTAAAGTGAAGAGAGGATACTTACTGTACAGATAGGACAGAAGGACCAGCTGGGGAGGAGAGCTGAGCAGGCCAGCTGACTGCTACCCACAGAAAAGGAAACAGGAGAGGAAAGGAAACAGGGGGAGTCTCTAAAATGAGAAAAGTAAAATGCATGAAATTGAGGCGATGTTGGAAACTGAACTGCCAACCTCCCTGCTTATGGGATGTAACTGTAGAGAGAAAGTCTTTTTTTATATCAGCTGAGAATCAGGCTCCCTGTTTCCATCACATTGAATCTGCAAAAGTCAGGTCAAAAATTGTCAGATTGACAGGATTGGAGATTGGATTCCTATCTTTATCCTAAGGCTACTGAGAGGAGAACTTCTTCCATCCATGTTCTGGCCTGTAGGAAGCCCAGCTAGGGCTAAGACTTCAGTCTTCATTAGAAATAAACTACATTTGGGTAACTAAATGCACCAGTTAACACTTGTGTTTCACTACAGATTCAAAAAGTTTTATCGTACCTGAGGTACAAAGAGGAATAAAATGTGAAAATGTCAGTATTCAGCATAGAAAATTTAGAGGAAAGTTTTGGAAAAATAAAAATTAGATTAAAAAAAAAAATTAGATAAAGCAGCAAAGACATCTCTGCTAAATTCTGAGTCCCTGCACTCCAGACTGTTGCAGCAATCTGGTGTGAGATTTCCCAGCTTCACTGCTGTAAACATCAGAAATTCAGATTTGTAAGTTCCAGTCACTGCCTCTATCCTCATTACTGCCCTTCTGTTCTGCAGCTGTCAAAAAGGCCAACAATTATGAATCAGTTTGGCATAGGCTATAAAGTCCTTTTGACACCAATATCAATAAAACTCAACTTTGATACAAAGCGTTTGCTATCAGGTACTTCAACAAACTTTGTTTAGTTCACAAGCACAAGGCCAAATCTTTAGCTACTGTACTTGCTTGCACCAGCTATGGGCAGTGCCTATTTTCACTCCAAGACAAGGAAGAAGACTGCTTATCTAGTAGTCAGCTTCTTCATTTTGATTATTTGATTCTAAAATCAGATTTTGATAAAGGATCACTTGTAGCTGTTGGGCCCTGGCACTCCACCTGGGTATAAGTGGTGGTTTTTACCAGGGGATGATCATATCACAGACACTTCCATCCCATAGATGCACATTCTCTGTCAGCTGAGCAGAGCAGCATCCTTTTTAACAAGAAGCTCATCCCAGGACCTGAGGCTGGTATCTCTTTCTGATCACCATCCATGTTGCCAAGAGAAAAGCAACCAGCTCCTGCCACTAAAACTGTAAAAATGCCTAGTGAAACTGAACTAGTAAAGGTAAATTGTAGTGGTGTAAGGTCAAATGATCTAAGCTCCAACCAAAAAATAACCATGTAAATTTAGAGGACCTTCCAGGCAGTGGTCCCTCCAGATCCAGGTCCTTGCAGTTGCACCTTTCACCCCAGATCCCATAAGGAATCCCAAAACTCAACAGGATATTGCTTCCTGATGCTTGTTCCCTCATTTTCTGAGATTCCGTTCTAGTCAGATCCTAGTTTTGAGGATCTGTCTTTCCTGGGAAAGAAATGGGCAGGGTGCCTTTTGCTGTAATTTTTTATTCAGTAAATCTATCACAATCTGTGCTCATCAAAACTGATTTATTCTTATTAGTCCAGGTTATTTTTCCAAAGAACTGCTGGAGTTTAGTCAATAACTGTGATGCAGAAGCTGCAGAGAGCTCATGCTCACTCAAGGAGGCTTTGCCTGAAGAGGCACCATCTCTTTCCAGGATCTCATGGTTTCTCTGTCAAGCCCCATTGCAATTACTTACACACTGTGTGCTGGTGATGCTGACAGAGCTGGAGATAAATGTTAGCCCGTTGTTCATGCTGACTTGTAGGAAAACCACCCTAAAGCACAAAACAGATACACTTATTTTTAGTGTCATCTTTATACCAATTGTTCCCTTTATTCTGGCTGTGTTTTAGCCATTGGCTCATAAACACACATGGATAGAATGTCCTGCTGAGTCAAGGCATCTTCATGGCTTCAGGTGCTTACCTGCTTCTGTCTCTCTGCTTGCCCAGGAGCTACCCTTTTAACATTGGCTTAATTGAGTTGTGGCATATGCTCTTTATTAAAAAACCTCCATTCCACCTGAGGCAAAGGGCACTAGGCCAGTGAGTCACAATGTAAAGTCTCAGACATTTGCAATACTACCCTAGATAGCATAAGAAACTTCAGGGCTTTTTTTTTTTTTTTTTTTTTTACTTAAACCCATTTCGCAGCTTAAAGAGACAGAATGAGTTTTCTTTTATATCCAAGTAAATCCAGAATATCCGTACGGAAGTCAAGGGGAAAAAAAACACTGAAATGACAGTGAAATTAAGTAAGAATCTGGTCTTCGTCATTCTCTAATGTCAGAGAGATGGTCCAAGGGAAAACAAACAAAAGGAAAAAACACCAAAAGACTTTCCCTCACCCCCAAATAGGAAAGGGAGGAATTCCCCCTCATCCCCCATACAGTATTTAAGCACCCACAAGATCACCCTGGGGGAAGGTAGGGCCTTGTGCTGTGTCTCCCAGGAGTCTGCAGGATTACAACAGCTGAAACTTCACTAGCCAGAGCAGGACAAAACACAGGAAGAAACATCTACCACAGCAGCAGAAGAACTCAAATAAAATTTCTCCTTTCAATCAGAATTAAAAGTTTGTCTGGAATTCAATTATCTTTTGTTCTGAGAAAACAGGATATAGGAACAGAAATCACCATTCTATGATTCTGTGATATGGAACCATTTTCCAACAAGGCCTTTGGTTAAGCTGTGCTAGAGATGCATCATTGAATAAAAGTACTCTGGCTCATACTAGGAGAGGATTTGGCACAAAGGGGATAGAGGTGCTCCTGCCCCCCCTCCCCCCAATATTTATTAGCTTGGCACTTTGGGCAAAATTTTGAGCCCTTGGCTCAGTGATGATATACAAAACCAGAAGGTCCCCTCTCTGTTGACATATGCTGGAAAGCAATACTTACTGTCCAGCATCTTCTATCACTGGAGCAGGACAAAGTAAGTAAGTATCATGAACAAGAGTCGGCTTTTCATCTGAAAAGAAATGAATATAACTGTCAGGGATGAAACAAAAAAAATTAAATGTCCCAAGCAGGACATGCCCTGGAGAGGCACTGACACCAATGAGAGCCACAGACAAATTCAGTATATAGGTAAGTACCAGTATTCTCCAATAGTACTGATTACAAAGCCAAATACTAGGATGACTATTCTCTCTAATGCCAATGTTACAGCTAAGAACTATAAGAACATCTCTGTTCCTGACCACTATGATCAACCATTTTGAAGCCAGCTTTGAGAAATATTCATTTTGTCTGTCTGACAAATGCATGCAAACTCTATTCATGCTGACTACTCTGAACCCACAAGTTACTGAAAGGGTCAAAAGTATAGTGTTTGATTTTTGCCTACCTACTTTCAAACACAGATACATACAGGAGAAGCCAAGGCTGCACTGTTTGAACCCAAGGAAAAGGAATAACAGGGTTGGGGTGGAGTTGAAGAGGGTAGACATAAGAGGATAATTAAAAAAACCCCACAAAAACAACTAAACCATGGTTGATCGTATACAGGAGACAGGCAGAGAAGGGCCATTACTGGTATAATTGTGAGGACCTGTCCTGCACTAGCTGCTGCTTTTACTGTTCCCAGCCTCCCCTCCATGGCAGCAGCATCTGGACACAGACCATATTTATAGGGGTCCAGTGCAGGCAAAGTTAAAAGCAAGGCTATGGGTGCACATTGCTGCTCCAAGAGTCAGCAGTGCTAATCCTGTTGCTTTCAAAAGCCACATGCAGAAAACCAAGTCCCAAGAACACAGAGAGAAGGCTCAGCAGTAATCCTGCAATGCCACTCTACTAGAACTACATAAACTGAGGCACAAGAGCAAGACAAATCACTGCTACAACCACACCTTAGCTCTGAATAGCCCAAAGTAGCTAAGGTGCTACTCCAGAGAAAGTCAAACCTAAGTGAATCAGGGGCTGGTAAAAGCTACCAGCTTATTTAAACCTTAAGAGACTTGATTACTCTTTCTACCTAGAAAAACAAAACAAAAAAAAAAACAAAACAAAAACAAACCAAAAAAAACCCCAAAAAACTAGAGCAAAACCAGATATGAAAGTTGTTTTTTCATGCTTCACCCACACCAAGCACACCTGAAGACAAAGCTTATTTCCCTGTTTTGGCAGAGATGAGACCATGGAAATCATAGTGATATGTTTTGGGGCAAGCCAGAGAGGGGAAAAATCCAGCCAGCATAGATCAATGTCTCATCACAACATTTGTTGCAAATCTAACCCAAGGAGAACACAACATAAAGGAGATGTGGAATTAGGGTAGTTTTCCTTCTGTGTACTTCCTGGTACAGATCAGCACTCACTGTGTGAAGTCCAGTCAAGGTACCAGTGCATTAGGGACAAGAAAAAATACCAAGACTGTCTACCTGGTAAACCACAAGAAATAAATCCCTGTCAAAGGGTATCTGTAAGTAGACTGAGAGCAAGACCACCAGAGTTTATTTAATGCAGCCTCCACGTAGGCAACTAGGATGGGAAATGAAGGAGCAATTCATGTGCTCCCTCTTGTAAGTGAATTCACTGCTAGGGAAGGCACCAGTCGGACTGCAACAGGATATAAAAGACTCTACTGTGCTCAGCCAACAAGGGGAGTACATACGGAAAAGGGGCAAAGCTCCCCTCCCAATGCAATGCTTCACCCTGCCAGACATACACGGCTTCTTGGGAATAAGAGAGGACTGCTGAGAAACTGGACACCCAATCTTTTTTGAGGCCATTCAGTCCTTTGCCCGGCTGCTGAGACTGCAAACAAAAGACCCTGTTTAACACAGCGATGACAGGGAGTTTCTGTGTTACATGCTCACTGCAATGAGACCAGCAACTGGCATCAGAGAAGGATGAAGCTGGCTTGGGAAGGCCTGGCTTTATGGTGAGTGTCTCCCAAATTGGTTACTACTCTGAAGACACCATCAGGACATCAAGACAGCATTATTTCTTTTTACTGCTGATGAACAAGGGAATAGGGAGCAATTTTATTTCTCCATCTTAAAACCTGATATCTGGTCCTCACTGACTGTACACATCACCCATGGGCACCATTACCATGACAGTGAAATCCATTGTGTAGCAGCACACACCATGTAAGTCCTTGCAACGCAATGCCCACATGTCACAGGATTGATTAAAGATGCATTTCAAGCTTCTGTTAGTTGCAGAACCCTACTCAGATCCCCCCACATCCACTGTAAGGACTCCCTGAACCTGGAGAAGAGATGGGCTGCATCACCTCTGCCACTCACGAGATGACACAGCCACATGCCGCACCGGAATCCATCAGCCTGAAAACTTACTGATAGTAAGGCTGTCGTTGAGCTTGAAGCTGCAGAGTACCTGGTCGATATTTCTTGCATGATAAAAGCCATTGCCTCTTACCACAACTTGAAATGATTCTGTAAGTAAAAACACAAAAAATAATGAAAAATAGCTCAAATACAGCATTTCCTTCCAGAGGGGTCTCAACTACAACATAGCAATGTCTGTTCTCTGACTTAACGCCTGAAACAAAGCATTCACACTGAGAGTCTCAATCTTCAGCAACAATGGTCAAGTGTGCTATAGCAGTACTGGTGCTTCACAGAGCAAGACTTATCTCAAGATTGCTCCCACAGGCATCCCAGTGATCCCTAATGCCTTAATTAGGGGTGCCACAGTAATACTGTGACATGGCTGACATCACCTCAAGCTTCCTCCATGGCTTTTGGGCCAGACACCCTTGCTAACCATAAGCTCCAGTCCTTCCATCTACATAGCAGATGGCACCTGGCTTTCTGCAGCAGCTCTGTTCAGACAGATGCAGACAAACAGAACTTCCCTCATAACCCCCCTGTGAATCAGAGAGGAAGCTTTGCATTTGGTACAAGTCCTGAAAAATACAACCTTTCAATCCACGTGAGAACTGAGCCTGTGCACAGCCCCATTAGCATCTGCTGTGCATAGAAATAACTAAAGATCCAGGTGCTGGAATTTTTTTGTGCTCTTTCCCCACCACTGCCCCACCAGCAGAAACCACCAGCAGCACAAGAAGAGACCTGCCACAGCAGACACACTGTCTGTATGCTCTCAAACCTGCCCTTCAGCTGCTCTGAACTTCTGTTGCTTCAGTCCTGAAAGGGGGGGAGGCACCTGTGGTTTTTGTCATTACTGTCATAAGCAACTGTGATTTGTTCCTTCAAGCAGGAAAAGCATTGCCATTTTTTTCAGCCAACCTTTCAACTGTCTTTTTAGTAACAAGAGTTTCATATCTCAGTAAAACCAACCTAAGAAAGCTGCTGTAAGAAGTAAGATCCCAACTGCACGTGCCCTCGCTGTTGGCACCACTGATCACGTTGCACCACACTGAGCTTGCTCACACACCAGAAAAAAACAAAACAACCTCTCTTTCCTGTTAGAGAGATCAATAAGGTTATTTCTCAGCTTTGCCACCGAAGCTTTCAAAAGTCTTTCTCAGTAACTTCTTCTTGGAGCTCTTCCACAACTCTTTGCTGCTTTTCCTTCCCTTTTACTTTACACAGGTGGAGCCCAGCACAGAGTCCCAGTCTCCTTCCCCGTGGGGCCAGCCCAAGAGGCCTAGTCAAGGGAGGCACAAGATGCACCAGGAGGAAAAGCAGGAAGGGAAACTGCCTTCTAGGTCACAAAACGCATCATAGCTGCTACACTGACCACAGAGGAAACATCTTTAACAGAGGCAGGTGGAGAGACAATACAAATTTGTTGTGTGCCAAATGTATTTTTGGAATGTGCTACATAGAGGAAGCCACCTGACAGCTGAGACCCAGGGTGTGCAGCAAGGGAAAGCACTTTCACACATAGATCTGCTTTAGCTGAATCCTCCATAGAGCTTACATATACCTGCCGCTGAGCATCATCTGAGACCAGACCAATACAAAGGGAATACCAGCACAACACGGGACCAATTCATCTTTAAGGAACACATAGAAAAATAAGAACAAACTGCATAGATCTCCACTAGCAGCAAGTAAAACCATAAACAAGTTCACATGCATTACCAATTACATTTTGATCAATGTACTCAAAATGAGAGGAAAACAATGTTGACAGGATTGAGAGGAGCAGTAACTAAATTTTTAGTGAGGTGACATCTGGATTTTGATTACATTTTGCATGCACTGCCATGTTATTTGTATGCTCTGGAGGAAGGACTTGTTATTGGATAACACTACAGGAAGCCCAAAGGAGGCTGAAATACACATTCAGCTTAGTCTGCCTGCTCTTCACTATCAAGTTACTGCAAGGCATACTAGCATCACTGTGGAGTGTTTTAACTTTTTCATACAGACAACTTTTTCTTGCCAAAAACACATTCTCACTATACTGAGGTCTAATACAAGTCCAGGTGAATTGGACAAGGGCATGCAAATGTTACATTCAAGCCCTGGAAACCCACGCTCTGGTTTTCCTTGCAGTAACTTTCCCTTAGGGCAGTGCTCTGAACTGACAGAGGCTCCAAGGAACATGGGAGTCTGAGAAGATATTTTGGGAGGGGGAGAAAGAAAATATCCACTGGAGTGCATATTACAGGGAAATACATGCTTTGGCACTTTGCTGAAGAAAGATAATCCAATTTGAGGCCTCACTGAGCACATCAATAGCCAAACACACTAAAACCAGCATCGAATTTGGCCTCTTTTTTTAAGGGAAGAGTTAAACCTCCTGGTTCCCAGAGGGGGACACTTCTTCAAAGGAACAGAAGTGGACTGTAGGTCAGCTTTAGCTGCTCCTTACTCCATTAAGAAACTGGAGTTACTCTAGGCCTGATTCGTGCCTTGAGCCATTCCACATCTAACCCAGCTGACACACTGAAATTATTCTCAATGAGCACCTCTTCTTTTGCCAGCAGAGATGAGAGTCGTGGCCAGCCCAGAGGACAGCTGGGCCTCTGCCCATTCACCAGAACTACCTGTCTGGGACCATGCATTACCTCAGAATTGCTTGTAGCCAAGCCCACTCCACACTGACCTGAACAGCCAGCTAAGATGATAATTTCTTTTTTTCCTCTCAATTTTATATTACAAAAGCAGCTTGCTGAAATAAAACTGCACTTAGATTTTATTTTCTCCCCTCTCCTGAACTAATGGTCTTAAAAGGCAGCAGCCACAAAGGTTTCATTGATACTTACTTCAGTGGTTTTAAAAAGATGCATCAAGCAAGAGACTTGAACACATAACACTGAAGGTAAAATCTACATCTAGAAGTTTAGTCTTGTCAAGACAGTTTACCTCTCCTGCCCTTCTTTTCATTGTCACTGCCATTTTGCACAGTCAGTCGTGAACAACTGGCTGGGTAGTAATCTATCCACCAACACAGGCTGACAACATAGTTTCAATACCTGACTTGCCTGGTACTGGATTTGGTTGCTGCTGTTATTCTTAAGCCTGCCCCTTTGCATGCTCTGGAGCATTAACATGTTCTGGATGATGGTCTGTTGAAATGGCTAATTCCATTTAATTTTGCGCCCTGGCTCTGGCTGCGTCCTTTTCTTCCTTAGTTACTGTCAGATCGTAGATTGTAGCTTTTGACAAGACAGCGAAGGGAAAAAGGTCAGCACTGAAATAACTGGGCAGCGCTGGCAGCGAGATGGTAGGTTGAAGCTGGTGTGCAGTGGCTGCGCTGTCGGCTTCGCTTCTGTGACTCTGATGAGAAGCTGACGGCTTGCATCCACACCTGGTAGTTGATGTGGCCAGTAGGATGCCACATCCAACAAAACCTTTCAATCACATCTGCGTACAGCAGGCATAATCAAAGCAATGATGCTGTCAAACAGGATATGAAGCACCTCCAATTCTGCACTGATAGCCCGTTTACAGGCTACATGTCTTGGTCACTTTAAATCACAGGGAACATGAAGGACCCAACTATGCTGCTCCACATTGGGGACAATGAATTTGCAGGGTCAGAAAGCATTAAGCATCAGATAGCTGTCACAACGCGATGAGATAAATTTGTAAATGGACTTGCCAGATAGCTTCGTCACAGAGAGCCAGAGTCCCAACTGGAGTTGTCACCATATGGAAATGGTTTCATCAGCGTTTTACTAAACCTCTGGCAAGTCAAAAATGAAGCTGAAATCACCAGTAATCACCACAGTAGTAATTATGAGGTGCAAGAACAGTTACAAGGAACAGATCAGACTCTGCTCTAAGCCCTGAACATGATTGGCAACACAAAGCCCTCATGATCTCATACAAGGTTCTAAGAATTAGTAATAATGCTAAATAAAAGCAAAATTGATTATTACATCTTCACTCAGACAAGTTTCATAGAAAAATGCACAGACAGTGACATATTTCAAGGCTGTAAACAAGCAAGCTTCTTTGCTGGAAAATGTAATCATATACTGCATTCTTTCAAAAATTCTACTATTTTTCATTCAAAATTTTGAAAAATCTCAACTACATTTATTAAAAAAAAAAAAAACGTAGAAAAAAGAGGGAGGAATGTTGCATTTCTAGAAAATGCTATGTTCTAATTTTCAGCCAGTTCTAAATGCAGGTATATGTATATTTACATAGGATTCAATGGCTATATCTCTTACCTATACATTTTCAATAAACTGTATTAGTAATTACCAAAATTTAAAGTGCATTAAAATTCTGAGTTGACTTCATAGGCTTCAGTACTTTTTTGCGTTAAAGTCCAAATAAAGTACATTTTAAACAAATAAATAAATAAATCCCACTATATAGAGAGTACAAAAGTATCTGACTGTCCAGGGGACTGGATTTAAGAAAATAATTGTTCAATCCCAGGAGATTCCTTTCAGGATACAGTAGCACACACAGCTATAAAGATGAACCTCTGGCAATGCTGAAGTGGAATAAAAAAGTATAATAAAGCCAAGCACAAGTGTAAACATTTGCAGCCTCACACTGTAAAACTTCTTGCAGGAGTTCATTTCATCTAAGACTCACAGGACTACAGTCATAATAAAAGCTATTACAGGCCTGAATGTTGGTGCTAATGACTGCTTAACCCATGATGACAGTACCCATCATTCAGAGTTGCAGCTTTGGCTTCCTCCTATTTTCAAGCTCCCTACTGCTACAGGCAAACCTTCAAGTATGTGAGACCCAAGTCTTCATGCCCTGGTGATTCGGCACCACACTTGACAGTGTGTCGGCCTTTGCTGGATAGCTTTGTCATCAGGAACAGAACAAACCTTAGAATTTAAGTTAGACAAGTGCCAGTAATTTGCTGAATAGGCAGCAATACACACAAAGTGGTCCTGCCTGGTTTATATTGGTCTGATTTGAAAGCCACAAAGATACTGATAACTGTACAGATGCAAGTAATGCAGCAATTTTTTTCTTATTTTTTAAGGAGGGAAAACTACTTTTAAGTGTACTTGTGTGTTGTTAATTACATTTGTGACAAACTAGTTACCTAGCAAGTCTGGCAAAAAATGAAGTGGTTTGGACTCATGAATCATGAACCAAACTAATTCCTTTTGAAAAAGAGATATATTTTTCCTGAAATATTGGCTTTTCAAAAATTTATATTTTTTTGTGGTGGTTTGACCGTGGCTGGACACGAGGTGCCCACTGAGCTGCGCTATCACTTCCTCTTCCTCCTCTCAGCTGGAACCAGGGGGGAGAAAACAAGATGAAACTCGTGGGCTAAGAGAAAAGCAGTTTAATGAAGAAGCAAAGCAATGCTGCACACAGAAGCAAAAGAAAACAAAGATTTAATCTCTACTTTCCATCAGCAGGTGCTGTCTGGCCCTTTTTGGGAAGCAGGGCTCCAAACTCATAGCAGTAGCTCTGGAGGACAAGCCGATGCCGCGCTGACCCCCCCCCCCACCCCACCTTCTCCTAGCTTTTATAGTTCAGCTGACATCATATGGTATGGAATATCCCTTTGGTCAGTTTGGGTCAGCTGTCCCAGTCATGT